>JADRCD010098893.1:0-64322 GCA_019843815.1 Montemys delectorum | reverse complement strand
ATATATATATATATATATATATATATATATATATATATATATGCAAAGCAGATATTTTCAGCCATCTCATGGGGTTACTTTATGTGATGTTTGCATATTTTAGTGAAAGGTGTGTTAACATGTGTGTATGTGTTGGTTTTGTTCTCTTTGTCTTTGGGGTAGGTGTTTCTAAATCAGAGGTCTATATTCATATTATCATTATTCTTTCTTCTAATTCACTGTAGCTATAGCAAATTTGATGAATTTCTATTCTGTGGTACTGAATCTTCCTGGGGAAGTTCTCCCCCTTCAAATTACACAGATCAAGATGTCTTTTGTCCTTTGAGGTGAACCTTTCTTCTTTACTATAAATGTGATGACATTAGTATATATCATAGGCTTAATGAACAAATATGAACCAGAAAATTAAAGACATTAGTACTTGTGTGCACACTGCAAGTTGTAGTGTGTTGTAGAATTTAAGATATTAATACTAAGGCAATGGAAAATATTTATATTTTCAACAGAATTGACAACTTAAAGAATTGGAGGAGGAAGCTGGTACTTTTCATGTATGATACAGCGACACATTTATTTGATCAGAAAGTAGTTGAGTCATGGAAAACACAGGTGGTTTTATGTTCTTGTTTTTTCTGAGATATGTCCTGACTCTACAGGTTTATTATAAGTTTTTTAAAGACTAAAATAAAAAGACCCTAATTTATAATTAACACTTCTTTCTGACTTGTTTTTGGAGCTTAAGTTTTCAGGAATGATGAACAATAGTAATGAGTGAGAAAAGAGAGGTATCAGAATGTTCCTTACACATAAGTGCTGATATTCCCCTGAGATACTGGCTATCTGTCACACTGGATTTCTCTTTGTATCACAAATCAATGAATGAGTGGTTTAAAATTACAACAACAAAATGATACTTATTGACTGTTGCTCTAAGCACTTTCTCTTCATTGATTCATTTAAAAGTCAATGATTATTATCAATTCAAATTTACAGTATAGATCCCAAGGCTCAGGGGAGCTAAAATAGGAAATCATTTCTTCTTAGGAGGAAAGCACGCTTGAAATATCATAATAAGATTAGAATACGTTAGAGAGGCAGTGGAATGGAGCAAGATATTATGGCTGTGGAATCAGACCAATTCATGTGAGAATAGCAGTTCTGCAACAATTCTTCCAAAATCCTTGGACAAATCACTTAATCTCCTGAGACTCCAGCCTACTCTCTGAAAATAAGATAAAAATCATGTATACAGTTTATTTCACTTATGCTAATTCAGTCCACCTGGCTAGAAAATGGGGACCAGGATTGTTAAGATGGTCTGTCTGTTACCAACAAAATCGTAGTATCTAGTGATCTGCCCTCTTTGTGTTTCATCCATCCATCCATCTTTCTTTCTTTCTTTCTTTCTTTCTTTCTTTCTTTCTTTCTTTCTTTCTTTCTTTCCTTCTTTCTTTCCTTCCCTTTCTGTCTTTCTCTCTCTCTTTCTTTCTTTCCTTTTTTTCTTATAAGGACAACATTTAATTGGGGATAGCTTACGGGTTCAGAGGTTCAGTCCATTATCATCAAGGAAGGAACATGGAAGCATCCAGGTATGGTGCAGGAAGAGCTGAGAGTCCTACATTTTCATCTGAAGGCTTCTAGTAGAATACTGGCTTCCAGGCAGCTAGGATGACTGACAGTCTTAAAGCCCATGCCCACAGTCTCACACCCACTCCAACAATGCCACAGCTACTCCAGCAGAGCCACATCTTCTAATAGTGCCACTCCCTGAGCCGAGCATATAAAAATTATCACGTTCTACCCCATAGCTTCTATAAGCTTGTTCAAACATATGAGTCTATGGAGGCCATACCTAAACATAGCATAATGTGAAATACATTTAGTCTAACTTCAAAGTCCCCATAGCCTATACTAGTAGAAACAATGTCAAGGAGAAACAACAATATGAACTAACCAGTACCCTAGAGAACTCCCAGGGACTAAACCAACCAAAGAATCCACATCGTGGGACTCATGGCTCCAGGTGCAAAGGATGGCCTAGTCAGTCATCAATGGGAGGAGAGGCCATTGGTCCTGTGAAGGCTCTATGCCCCAGTGTAGGGGAATGCCAGGGCCAGGAAGTGAGAGAGGGCAGGTTGGTGAGCAGGAGTACGGGGGAGGGAATAGGATTCCCCCGCCCCCAGAGGAAACCAGGACGGGGGATAACATTTGAAATGTAAATAAAGAAAATATCTAAAAAAAAAGTGTAAAGTTCAAAGTCTCTTCTGAGATTTATCCAATCACTTAACTGTAATTCTCAAGCAGGACAGAAAACCAGCTGGACAAACTCTAAACTCTGTATCTCCATGACTGATGTCAAAGTGATTCTCAGATCTCCAACTCCTTTTACATATTTTGACTGTAGCAAACTTCTTTCTCCTGGGCTAGTTTCACAGTTCTTGTTAGCAGCTTTCCTCAGTGGATAGTTCACAGCTGTGGCAACTCGAACATCATAGGGACTCCAAGGCAACTTCAGTGTTACAGTTCGTTTCAATGTCTGGGATCTACAAATAATTTTCTGGGCTTCTCCAAAGGGTTGGCGTTACTTCTCCAGCTCTGCCCTCTGTATCATGCTAAGCTCTAGTTGATCTGCTCCATTGCCACTGCTATTGTTGGTGATCACGCTATGTTACTTCTATCTCCAACACACTGGGCACTTCTGGTGCAACTAGGCTTCACCAAAAGGCTCTCTTCGTAGTGCCAAACTTTATCTCCTTTGTATGATCCCTTCAGTGCTGGGCCATCAACTGCAACTGAGGCTGCACCTTTACCAATGGCCTTCCTTGGCTTCTCACAGGGCCAAATCTCAGCTGCTCTTCATGACCCTTCATGCCTTCAAAACCAGTACCACCTGGGTGACTCTTACATATTTCCAAGTACAGCTACAGCAGGAAGTATAACCTAGGCTATCTCTGGAACACACTTCTTGGTGCTCTCAGAAAACACTCCCCAGAAGATTTCAACTCAGTGATACTGGTCTCTTCTATTATTATTATTATTATTATTATTATTATTATTATTATTATTTTAATTAAACTAATAAAATTTGTTTTAAAATATACTACTCAGCATTGACTTTTTTTTTGTTGTCTACAGATTTTTTTTTAAATTAGGTATTTTCTTTATTTACATGTACATTTTCCCTTTCCCATTTTCCCCTCCAAAACAAACAAACAAACAAACAAACAAAAACAAAAGTATTGACATTTTTTAAGTCATCAAAATATTAAGTCATCAAAATATAATAGTTAAATGTCTCTTAAACATACATGATATCTTCTGAAGCTAATAGTAATATGAATTCAACCAGTTTTTAAAATCTATTTGGAACATTAAACATGATAGAAGTAGAAAAAAATCTCTTATGGAGTCCTCGATGAAAGGAAATTGTGATAAGTTCCTGATTAGACAGAAACTGTTCCATCTCCAAGGGAGAATACACAGTGTAACTGTGGCTTCATAGAATGAATTGGGTAGAGGTTCTTCTGTTTATAATTTGTGGAATAATTTGAAAAGTATTGGTATTAGGTCTTCTTTAAAGGTCTGATTGAATTACGCATTAACCCATCTGGTCCTGGGCTTTTTTTTTTTTTTTTTTAGGTTTCTTTTGAAAGTTTAATGTACATGAAAGTAATAAATGATCTATGCACTTCCATTTGTTTTCATCAGTGTGGAGCCTCAAGACTCATGATTCCTTTATTTAAAAATAAAATTCCCATACCTTTATGTATCTGAAGTAAGTATTAGAGCTTGTAAAAGAAGTGACAGGTATTTAATACCCATTACACATCAATTTTGTGGTTAGTAAATTAATAAGTTTTGTTGGGTTCTTATCAAATTAGATATTGGGTAGAAAAGAATAAGTAAATGTCTTCTGCCTGGATCCTAGTAGGTATGAAAACATTTGTTGGACATTTTATTTTGGTATCACCATGTAGAAGAAAAATTGAGAATTTGAGCAAGTTATTCATGTAGATCCATCTGTGTCCGTCTGTCTGTCCATCTATCTACATACCTACCTATCTATCACGCATATCTACACATATCACATATATTTTCTGATTTTGGTTTTCATAATGTAGATAGTTCAAACCTTATTTTTAGACTTTGCTGTAGGTCTCCAATATCCACGAAAGCACTTACATTATATGTAGTCTACTTCATAGATTGTGTTGGTTTTATCCTTCAAAGATTCAAGAGTTTAACCTGATGCTGCAGCTCTTGACTGTCTGATTCTAAACACTGCTAGGTGAGGGTGAAAACACCTGACACGCTGGGCGTCCTGTGTGAAACCTGGATGCATGAAGTTTTGAGATTCATTTGCTGTACCCTTACTGCTCTTCCTAATAAGTACTTTTTGCTTTTCTTAAATTGTGGTTTGGCACTCAGTTAAGAATGAGGAAAACAACCTGATGTTTACACAGAGAAGAAAAAAAATTGTTGTCTTTGAATCAAAACAGAGCAGGCCTTGATTTTCTTGGCCTTGCACCCTGGGCATCAAGTTCAAATACACTCAGGAGATCTGGGTCTTTTGAAAGCACAAAGCCCACTCAAAGATGTACAAAGTGCTAGGCCACCAAGGAGCTCAGCCAAGGCTATCAGGCCAGTTCCTCAGGTAAGGTTCCCTACTCAGGTCACTAAGTTGTGGCAAGTTGACATCACAATCAACCATAACACAGGCTGCACTTGTAAATTCCCGGATCCCAGATCCCAGGATTTAAGAGACTTTAATGACAACTCTGCATTTTTCTAATGGCCTTTTTTCCCTAGTGTGAAAATCCTCCCTTCCTTTGTCTATGCTTTGAAAATTTCAGATAAGGCCTAGATTCATTAAGTGAGAGAAAAGTTTGAATTTCTACTAAAAATATAGTGCAGGAAGAATAAAGAATAAAAGATCAAATAGAATAATTCAAGTTTAAGATATTAAAAATGAGACTGTGAAATTAGAAATAAAGGTTAAAAAATAAAAATGAAGAAAAAGATGAGGAAGATGAAGAAAATGAGAAAGAAAAAGAAAAGAGAAAGAAGAGGAGGAAGAAGGAAGAAAAAAGAAAAAAGATGGTAGAGGAGGAAGAGGAAAAAGATGAAGAGGAAAGAGAATAATAATAATAGTGATAATAAAAATAGTATTGTGGTATAGTAAGAGTAGAGTGTGGTAGTGCATATCTGGAACTTGGTCCTGGGCTTTTTTTAGTTGTGAGATTTTTAATGACTGCTTCTATTTCTTTAGAGGTTACGGGACTGTTTAGATGGTTTATCTGATCCCGTTTTAACTTTGGCACCTTGTATGTGTCTAGAAAATTGTCCATTTCATCCAGATTTTCCAATGTTTTTGAATATAAACTTTTCTAGTACGATCTGATGATTTTTTGAATTTCTCCAGTTTCTATTGTTATATCTCCCTTTTCATTTATGATTTTGTTAATTTGGATATTGTCTCTGTGTCCTCTGGTTAGTCTGGCTAAGGTTTTCTCTATCTTGTTGATTTTCTCAAAGAACCAGCTCCTGGTTTTGCCGATTCTTTGTGTAGTTCTTTTTGTTTCTACTTGGTTGATTTCAGCCCTGAGTTTGATTATTTCCTGCCATCTACTCCTCTTGGATATATTTGCTTCTTTTTGTTCTAGAACTTTCAGGTACACTATTAAGGTGGTAGTGTGTACTCTCTCCAGTTTTGTTTTGGAGCCACTCAGAGTTGAGGTTTCCTAGTAGCACTGCTTTCATTGTTTCCCATAAGTTTGGGTATGTTGTGCCTTCATTTTCATTAAATTATAAAAAGTCTTTAACTTCTTTTGTCCCTTCTTCTATGACAAAGTTATCATTGAGTAGGGTGTTGTTCAGCTTCCATATGTATGTGAGCTTTCTGTTGTTTCTGTTGCTATTGAAGACCAACCTTAGTCCATGGTGATCTGATAGGCATCATAATTATTTCAATCTACTTGTATCTGTTGAGTTCTGTTTTGTGACTGATTATATGGCCAATTTTTGGAGAAGATACCCTGAGGTGCTGAGACGAAGGTATATTCTTTTGTTTTAGGATGAAATGTTCTATAGATATCTTTAAATCCATTTGGTCCATAACTTCTGTTAGTTTTACTGTGTCTCTATTTAGTTTGTGTTTCCATGATCTGTCCATTGATGAGAGTGGGGTATTGAAGTCAACCACTATTATTGTGTGAGGTGCAATGTGTACTTTGTGCTTTATTAGAGTTTCTTTGATGAATGTGGGCACTCTTGCATTTGGAGCACAGATATTCAAAATTGAGAGTTCTTCTTGGTAGATTTTCCTTTGATGAGTATGAAGTGTCTTTCCTTATACTTTTTGATAACTTTTGGTTAAAACTTTGTTTTATTCAATATTAAAATGGCTACTCCAGCTTGTTTCTTGGGACCATTTGCTTAGAAAATTGTTTTCCAGCCTTTTACTCTGAGGTAGTGTCTGTCTTTGACTCTGAGTTGCGTTTCCTGTAAGCAGCAAAATGCTGGGTCCTGTTTAGGTATCTAGTATATTATTTTATGCCTTTTTATTGGGGAATTGAGTCTACTGATGTTGAGAGATACTAAGGAATAGTGATTGTTGCTTCCTACTATTTTTGATGTTATTTTTATGTTTGTGTGGCTATCTTCTTTTGGGCTTGTTTAAAGAAGATTACTTTCTTGCTTTTTCTAGGGTGTAGTTTCCCTCCTTGTATTGGTGTTTTCCATCTATTATCCTTTGTAGGACTGAATTTGTGGAACGATATTGTGTAAATTTGGTTTTGTCATGGAATATCTTGGTTTCTCCATCTATGGTAATTTAGAGTTTTGCTGGATATAGTAGCCTGGGCTGACATTTATGTTCTCTTAGGGTCTGTATGTCATCTGCCCAGGATCTTCTAGCTTTCATAGTTTCTGGTGAGAAGTCTGGTATAATTCTTACAGGTCTGCCTTTTTATGTTACTTGACCATTTTCCCTTACTAATTTTAATATTCTTTCTTTTTTTGTGTGCAATTGGTGTTTGGACTATTATGTGACAGAAGGAATTTCTTTTTTGCTCCAATCTATTTGGAGTTCTGTAGGCTTCTTGTATGCTTATAAAAATCTCTTTCTTTAGGTTAGGGAAGTTTTCTTCTATAATTTTGTTGAAGATACTTGGAAATCTTTACTCTCTTCTATATCTATTATTCTTAGGTTTGGTCCTCTCATTGTGTCCTGGATTTTGGGTTAGGAGTGTTTTACTTTTTGCGTTCTCTTTGACTGTTGTATCAATGTTTTCTATGGTTTCTTCTGGACCTGAGATTCTCTCTTCTATCTCTTGTATTCTGTTGGTGATATTTGCATCTACAACTCCTGATCTCTTTCTTATGTTTTCTGTCTCCAGGGTTGTTTCCTTTTGTGATTTCTTTGTTGTTTCTATTTCCATTTTAGATCCTAGATGGTTTTGTTCAATTCCTTCACCCGTTTTGTTGTGTTTTCCTGTAATACTTGAAGGGATTTTGTGTTTCCTCTTTAAGGGCTTCTAGCTGTTTACCTGTGTTCTCCCATATTTCTTATATTTTTGGTTGTGAGCCTAGCCTTTAATGGCTGAGCCATCTCTCCAGCCCTCTCCTGTATTTCTTAAAGTTATTTATGACCTTCTTAAACTCTTCTATCATCATCATGAAATATGATTTTAAATCAGAGTCTTGCCTTTCTGGTGTGTTGTGGTATCCAGGGCTTGCTGTGCTGGGAGAACTGTGTTCTGATGATGCCAAGTAGCTTTGGTTTCTGTTGATTATGTTCTTGCCCTTGCCTCTTGCCATCTGGTTATCTCTGGTGTTAGCTGGTCTTGCTGTCTCTGACTATGGCTTCTCCCTCCTGCAAGCCTATGTTTCAGTATTCCTGGGAGACAAGTTCTCTCTGGGAGGAATTTGGGTACGGAGAACTGTGATCACTGGGTCAGCTCAGGGGCACAGATAGAAACTGGAAGACTCCTGTCCCAGGCTGCTCCTTGGTTCCTGCAATCTGATTGCTCCAGTTAGGTCCCTCTTAGCAGAAGTGGAGGTCCTACCTGTGCTCACAGAGTTTTTGGCACTCCTGGGAGACTAGCTCTCTCTTGATAATATTTGGATATGGAGCACTGTGGCATAGGATCAGCTCCTTTCACAGACCACTGGTCTCTTCTTAATCACCACTAATTTCTTAGCTCCAGCTAACTAGCATCAATTGTTCCAGTAGTCCCTTGTATTCTGGACTCTAAAGCCAGAGCTTCACATTGCCAATGTGCCAAGTTCTTCTGCTTACTGGGGCTAGAATATGGTCCCCTTGTTCTACTACATTAACACAGCTTTCTGTTTTCCAACTCCTTCACTGCCTAAGCTTGGCTCTCCTGATACTTGCTCTGTAAACTTCTACCACGTTTCCTTAAGGGAGGTCATTCAGCCTCATAGTACACATGCTACTATAAGGACACATGCTCAACCATGTTCTTTGCTGCTCTATTCATAATAGTCAGAAACTGGAAACAACCTAGATGTCCCTCAACAGAAGTGTGGTACATCTGCACAATGGAGTATTACTCAGTTTTAAAAATCATGATATCATGAAATTGGCATGTAAATGGGTGGAACTAGACAAAATCATCCTGAGTGATGTACCCAAAAAGGTAAATATAGTATGTATTCATTTATATGTAAATTCTTTTGTTGTTGTTGCCCATGGGAGATCCATAGAAATTCTCAAAAAAACCCAGGCTATTTCCAAGACAATGGTTTGTTTTCTGCAAACTGACAAAGAGTCTCTGTTATTGCCTTCATACTATGTTATATTATCTTTGATGTGGAAGTTAATCAGAAGAGAAATGTAAACACCAAAACAGTCACAAAACCTTTGACCTATGATCTGTCCTCTCTGCAAAACGTGCTAGGGAAATGGTGACACAGAACTTGTTGGAATAGCCAACCAGTGTCTGACTTGACTTAAGGCTGAATCCATGAGATGCAATCCATACCCTGTACTTCTTGGGTGACCAAGAACCAGAGACTAGATGGCCCAGAGACCTAAGACCAGTGCTTTATTAAGTGATTATCAGAGAAGATCCCTCTTGCAGCAGACAGGAACAGATGCAGATACCCAAAGCAAGATATTATGGAGAGAGAGAGGGAGAAGGAAAGAAAGGGAAAGGGAGGATCAAGGGGGAAGGAGAGTCTCATTGGAACACACAGCTCTAAATAAGATGTCTCTGCTCTATCAAATCCCTCCCCTCAGAGCACAGGGAACCTAGAAGTGGAGGCAGAAACAATTTAAGAGCCAGAGTGGATGAAGGATACCAAGAGAACAAGGTTGTCTAAATCAACTGAACAAATCTCATATGAACACAGAGACTGAAGCAACATACACACAGGGCCTACAGATTCCTGCACCAGGTCCTTCTCATCTATATTATATCTTTCAGTTTAGAGTTTTTATGGGTTTCTGATTCCTATGCCTGCTTTTGGGGATCTTTTACTTCTTTTTGGGGTACCTTGCTAAAACTTGATATGATGATTTTATCTTGTTACATTTTATTTTTGTCATGAAGATGTCTTCCCTTTGACTCAGCAGGTGAGTATTAACTATGATTATTTATCTATCAATTCTTTGTGTTTAAAGTTATTTTTTTGTTAGCATATATCAATTGTGCAGGTACTATTGATATGGAGGTAACCAACTGCTTCATTTAGATTTGAAGGTCTTACCATAAGAAGGACTCTTTGTCTGATGTTATAACCCTGATCAAAAACCCATGGTTGCCCATGACAAAACAAAATTTACACAATATCTTTCCACAAATCCAGTCCTACAAAGGATAATAGATGGAAAACATCAACATAAGGAGCAAAACTACACCTCAGAAGAAGCAAGAAGGTAATCTTTCAACAAATTCACACAAATCTAATTCTACCTCTTACAACAAAAACAACAGGAATGTGACAATTACTTTTTCTTAATATATTAATATGAAAAATAATATTACCAACATATCCTAATTGATTGAAATCCAATAATATGAGAAATTAGAAATTTGTTCATTGTCATCCAATGGTCTCTCTAATTTGGTAATTGGAGAAACAGGTCCAACATTGTACAATCTATATACACTTTCAACTTGTTTGTTTGTGACAGTGTCTTGCTGTGTACAACGTAAGGGTCTTGAAATCTTGCTTCTCCTATCTCAGCCTCTCTATTAGTATTGTTTATTTCATATCTTTACACTATACTATGGTTTTCAGAACAGTTTATATATTTCAAAAGTATTTATATACCCAAAAGAAACATAGACAATTAAATTTGGAAGGGGCTTGTAAGAGAAAAACAAAGAGTGAGACTGAATGATTTGCCCGATGTTTGTAATTCTTGTATCAAATTTGAAGAAGAGGACTTTATAAGTTACTCTTTCTTTGAGATGAATGCTTTTCCAAATTATCACAGCTAATGAACCAAATTCTTACCCTCACCCAATGTCTGTGCCACCCTCCAAGCAGAGCCATTGTTCATTAAATCAGTTGGTGAATGACTTTATGGATAGACCATCTTAATACCTACACCATTTCTTAAATGAATGTAACCTGTTCTCTGTGGGCTGAGAATAAAGTCACTCACTCAAGTCAAATAGCTTTGACCATAGCAGGAAGTCTGTATCCAAAAATCAAGCCTACAATTCATTTCTTGGTGCAGCAGAACTATCAACTCTCAGCTTAGCTACAATGGAGGTAAAATCCTTTGGTGATGTGAGGGTCATTGAAGTACAGCCTTATTACAATGAAATCCAATGTCTAAAAATTGTTCTTATTTTGGGCTTGTACTACAGTAAGAGCCAAGATTTTAAACTCTAGTAAATACAAAACAAACAAAAAGACTTTATATATTTATGTTCATTTAGGAAAATACCAGTAGTGATGTATTATTTTGAAGTATACAGTTAATATGTTTGGAGTTATTTAAAATTTATATTGAGAACAATGTATTTTCACTATTGCTATAGACGAGCATCTACATAAGACTGTTAAATTGATTGTTGTTTTATATCAAACAACTTTTATAATACTTATTTGTATTATAATATTTTATAAATTTTAAGGAATATGACAAAAAAGATATTGTAGGTATTGAAGGGGGTTCTCTGGGAGGAGTGGGGGTACAAAAGGGAAACAAGAATGTGATTTAATTCTATTTACTTAAAATATGTTTTTAAATGTTAACAAATTCAGATAAATTGAAATCATGTAACTTTTCTCATCATAATCCAATAAAAGTTTTTTTTAAAAAAACCCCATGGTTGCACAGTTTATAAGTGGGAATTGAACATGTTTGTGTAGCTAAATCAATGTAGAGTCAAACTGTCTCCTAAGTACGTGTGTTTACATCCACAGACAAGTGCTATTGTTAGACTTACTCAAAGAAGCCTCTTCCTGGTGAATGATGGTGACCTCACAGATTCATACCTACACAAGGGGCTGAGAACAGGTGAGGAAAGAGAGCTCCTGGGACAATAAGAAGAGGTAAGAACGTAAGGGTCTGCATGTGGGGAGAAGGGTGAGAAATGCCATCCACTGGACAAACATAGCCATTTCCATTCTTGCAGTCATGCTCAGCTGCTGTGACAGGATGCCTGCACTACGTTTCCACAAGAATCATTTTCAACAGTCAAGCCTGGATGGGGAATAGCTTGGGTGATCCCACCCCTAACTGCTGAACTATTACATCAGTTCCAGGAAAGGAACAGCTATGTTCTTTATTCATGTCTGATGACTTCACCAGGCCCCAGTGGATAGTTCCAGTCCAGCAGTTATACACATAGCCTGGTTAAACCAAATGAGCCACAAAGCAAAGTCAAAAGTTGTAAATCTGGGAAAGAGACTAGAAGAGAGGTGGAGGGGATATGATAGGGACTGGAGAAATAATACAAAAAAAGGGTTGGGTCAGGGAGGAATCAGAAAGCACAATGTATATGTATGAAAATTTCGATAACAAGCTTATTACAAAGTAGACAAAGCAAGGAAAGATTTAAAAAGGAAGAAATAGACCAGGAAAAGTGGCTTCTTTAAGGGACACTAACTATATAAAGCCCTTGATTCCCAAGACTTCTTTCTTATTTATCTGAAGCATGTTGATGTAGAATTGTAGGCTAAAGGTTCTCTGATTAACAAAGTTTATGCTGTACTGTGAAGGGACTGGCTATCTCTAGGAGTTTGCTGGATGTGGTCAGGTGAGATAACAGAGACTTGTCCCAGTTCACCAGTGAGTTAGTGTGATGAATATGAATTCTGTGGGTAACTTTCAATGTCATGAGAACAACAGATAAGAATGCAGGGGGAGGGGTAAGAAGCAAAGCGACCAAGTTCATTCTCCTTACCCAGGAGGAATTTCCTATGGATTTCAATGTATTTATTTGATACAAGAATTGATTTATGGTGAATATGATATGAATTTAAAGAATCAGGAAAACAACTATTGGGGATATTTGTCACTGAATTTATTCTGGAATTTGGGGCGTAGGAAAGGAAAATGTGAAGGATTATTATTTTTTGGACCTTAATTTTATGTCTAGAAGCATTGTGTACACCATAAATTCTTGATAGCTATCTGCTAATTGACTGATTATGTTGTCATAGGCAATGAAACTAAGACCTCTGCCTTTTGCAATCACTGACAACATGGAAGGGAGAATTTTCTATTCATACCGTATAGATGAAGGCAGATCACATTACAGTAATTTTTAAAGGACTTGGAAGTTGGGAGCTATGTCATCCTGGGAAATATTTTAGTAGTTGAATAATCTCTTTGCTGGCTAAATGACTTTAATTTCCACAGTCAAGTTATTCCATAGTAGAATAGTGATAGTAGTTTTGATAACAAACATGTTTTTGAAGTAGTATTCAAGAAACATTACTTTTACATTTCCCAATGGAAGACACATATTGAAAATAAACATCCAAGGCATTCCTAAGACAGAACAAAATTGTGTGTATATTTAAATTAAAATCAGGTTGTCTTCTTTAGAATCTGTGATAAATTTTTAATATATCACAGGAAACATATGAAAATGTGAATGCTGTTCTATACACACCTTGGGAGTCTCCTAGAGAGGAAAAGACAATTCTCATTAGTTAAGAGAGATAAGGATAGAAATATTGAATTTAAATTTGAACAAGAAGCATATGAAAGATTGGAGAAAAATTAACAGCAAGGTCGACTAGGGAATGAAACCAATTTGTAGAAGAGATGATGGGATCCAAATCACTGATGCTGCTGCTTCACAAACAAGATGAAGAAAAAAGTGAGAGAGGAGATAGACCCTATGCTAAAAAAGAAAGTGGATAAGGTGACCCACTTAAATCTCTTCTAGGCCTCTGTTATGATGTGTGCAACCACAATTGATCTAATGTTCTTGACAGGCACTCATGATGCAGCAGAGAGAGAGAGAGAGAGAGAGAGAGAGAGAGAGAGAGAGAGAGAGAGAGAGAGAGAGAGAGAGAGAGAGAGAGAGACAGAGAGACAGAGACAGATAGACACAGACACACAGAGACAGAGACAGAGATAGACACACAGAGAGACAGAGATACAGACAGAGACAGACAGAAAGATAGAAAGGCAGAAAGAGGTGAACAGGGTCCCAGAAAAGGGTTCAATTCATGACATACAGAAGTCCTCCATGATGGGAAATAAGGAACTAGAGACCATGCCTCTGTAAGACAGCATGAGAATGTGCAAGTTAGGTAATGACAGCTCTTCTATTAGTGTGAGAGCCATTTGTGGTTGAGCCTAGAAGCCTGGGGATGATTATGTATATTTCTCTCTATAGTGTTGTAGAAAATGATATTATAGAGGAAGAGTTTTATTCTGTCCCCCAGGAAGTAATAGTTTACCTGGGTATGATGATGCATACTATCCCAGAACTTGAGAAGAAAACTATAGGTCTAAGAACACCTTTGGGCACGTGGTAAGTTCTAGACCAGCCTGGACTACAATGTTAGGTCCTGTTTCAAAACTGAAAAAGGAAGTGAGAGAGAAAGAGAGTAAAAATGTTTTAAAGTTACATAAAGTTATTCTTTAATAATAGGACACCGGAGTCTTATAATTTTCTCCCTTCTCAGTTTAAGAATCATTGAACTGAGTTGTCCTGTGAATGGAAGGCAATTTTCCAAGGCAAATATTGTCTGGAGAGAGTAGTTGGGAAGGACAGAGAATATTCTTAATGGCTTCTACAAAGTGGTGTTATTAAAAGAGTTATAAATATGATGCCAAGACATTTTTCTACTTATTATTATTGAAGGCCTACTTTGGTAGGGTACAGTCTAGAGTTCTGAGTGTCCTGTAGAAATGAAGCTACTTTCTATTGGATTTAACTTCTGATCACATGAGGTGAGGTCACACATCAGTGACAAAACCTATGTCTACCTTTCTGGACTCGGCTCATGCCCATGCATTTCTATTCTCTGTGTATTGCCTTCATCAGATGATGCCCTTCCAAAAATGGACTATAGTACTGGCCAGCTGTGCCCTGCGTGAGAAGCACCTCTGTTACCTTTGGTTAGGGCTCTCTCTAACATTTGGAGATAGATTCTTTACTGAGATAATCCAGTATGAAATGTATTTAATTTAAGTTGGACTTAGAAGTATCCACCACGTGAAGCAATGAAATGACTAAAGTGGGAAGACAGAAAGATTCTTCCCTTACAGCTCTCAGAAGTTAGAATGTCATCACCTTGATTTAGAGCTCTTATCTAGAGAACTGCATGTTAATATATTTACTGTTCAAGCCACTCAATCGGTGGCTCTGTACAATCACAGGTGTCTTAGGGTCTCTATTGCTGTGAAGAAATAACATGACCAAATAATCAAGTTAGGGAGGAAAGGGTTTATTTGGCTTACATTTCCTATTGCTGTTTAGCATAGAAGGAAGTCAGGACAGGAATTCAAATAGAGCCAAAGAGGAAGTTGGAAGCAGGAGCTAACTCAGAGACCATAGAGGGGTCTCTATGGCTAGTTCAGCCTGCTTTCTTATAGAACCCAGGACCACTAGCCCAGACATACACAATACATCATTGACCGAGGCCTGCACCATTAGTCACTAATTGAGAAAACGCCCTACTGATGGATCTAATGGAGGCATTCCCTCAACTGTGGCTCTTTCCTCTTTGATGACTTGTAAGCTTGTGTCAAGTTTACACAAAACCACCCAATAGAGCAGGCTAGTGCAAACTAATATACTTTCTAATTTTAGTAGGACATAGTTATTCATTTATTCTACTGCCAAATACCAACATGTTTGATCACGAGAATACAAAGCTTTTGGCCCTCTAGGAACACGTAGCTCCTTGATGAAGATTGGCAAATTCACTTATACTTTAAAGGTGTCTAAGTAGAAGGAAAAAGATTTGGAAGTATTTAATCATTTAGTACCTATTGTTTACTAAGCAGCAAATATTCATCAAACCTGTCTCTGCCTATTCATCTGACAGTTCACATTTAAGGTCAAGGAGCTAAAGCTATTAGACTTGTTTGTTTGTTTGTTTTTAATCTTTAATAATGTTATCTAATGGACTGTAAAAAGATAAATAGGATAACAAATGAACACAGGATGTTTACTGTTGACCTTGAAGCAGAATACATAGCATTGCTTGGTGCATAGGGACCATGGCAGAGCTCGAGTGGCAAGCAGACAGTAAGGGAGTTTGACAACCACACAGAACATGGTATCTAGAGCTCTATGGGACTGTTCAGACAAGCTGGTCATCAGTGTCACACAAGAGCCATGCTGATTTTACAAAGCAGTAGTAATTCTTCATTCAGAAAGATCTGGGCTAGTGTTTCCTGCCTGATCAACAAATTCAGAGGGTTTCTAAGCACTCTCTGTTTTAAGAACAGCTTTGTTTTAGAATTTCTCAGGGGAATGGAAGTGCCATTGTATTTGGCTTTGACATTCTCATTTTTGAGCCAGAAAAATCTAACTGTGTGAATGGTTAGGTTTTGATGATTTTCTGAGTTGTGTCTTGGGAAGCTGGACATGAGACTTGATGGCTAATGCCATTAAAATGATAAATTTTGGACATTTTGAAATGTCAACTTGTTAAAATAGCATGCTTTAACTGAGTGAGGGAATGGCAGCTATTGTTCCATGAAGATGTGAATAATCCTGGGATACAATTCAGGAATCCTTTCTTGCATTTATTTTACAAGCAGTGACAGGAAAGTAATTTTAACCACAATGTTCAGACGATTTAGATAATGGAGCTGCAGGAAACAGTTTGGACAGGGAAGTCCATTTCTACCGTAGACTCAGGTTTTTAATCTTTTTATTTTAGGTGGAGCTAGGACTTAAACCTGGAGCTTAATATGTTCTAGACACATGCTCTATCACTGAGCCATATCCACAGGCCATCATTTGCTATGTTAAAGCGGGGATTTAATTTTTCAAATTTATTTATGTGTGCATGCACATGTGCTTGTGTGTGTGTGTGTGTGTGTATGCAAATGCTCAAGTTCAGGTGTGTATTCCACAACACATGTGTGGAGACCAGAGGACAGCTTTCAGGGCTATGTTCTCCTATGGGGTTTCTGAGGAATGAGCTCCCCAAACTCCAAGTAATGCTATCTGCCACATATTTGTTTCAGGTACTGCACCAAACATCCCCTATTCGAGATCTCATTTAGTATTAAAAAAAAATCACATTAGGTGACATGATCATCCCATTTCACAGATAAACTCTCAAGCTTAGTGGCATATGGCTTTGCCTGACAAGCCATCTCAAAGGCTCAAGGTAGAGATATTCTAAAAAGCAAATGCAGTCATTGATGTCTCATGTGTTTCACAAACCTTCAACAAAGGCTTAGGTCATTCTCTGGGCTATACAGATTCTGAAGGAGAAAAGGTCTTCAGGGTCTGATGATGTCTGTTCTAAACTTGTTCCTGAGTGTCTTAAGATCACTAAGAATCCTTTGCCATAAGGAGGACAGCAATTTATGACATTTTCATTAAAAAATAACAGTAGAAAAATGTCCACCAAAATCCAAAAGAACACTAGGACAAACCACTATGGATTAGGTCCAAAGGAATTTTCTTGAAGTTGTAAAACTGGAACTTTTTCTAAATCTCTTGCTCCTCTATAAAAACCAAACCAAACTACAAACAAACAAATCAATCAAACAAACAAAAGCAGACCAGCACAAGATGCTTCTTATCCCAGAGATATACATGATGGTACATGAGAATATTTGGAAAGTTGTAGACTGTTTTTATTTTTGTAGAGGGAATTATATGAATAAAATCTTTCTACAAAAATAGCTCTTTGAATTACACCCTGAATATCTGCAATGATCTAGATAGAAAGTTTAGATTTAGAAATGGAAGTAACAAAGCATTATTGGGAAATGGTGAGCACTTAGTTCGGGTAGGAAGTTATGAAACTCAAAGACAATAGCATGTAAAAAGGGGTAACTGTATTCACTCAGTCATCAACTCCTTTCAATTAAAAAAAAAAAACAGAACAACTTTCTTGAATCAAAATGGAGTGTGTGTCATGTCATAATTTGAAACTATTATTTCATGGGCCCTACCACTGAATTCTTCAGGCATTTATGAATATTAAGAAGACACTAAACGTAACTGAGTGGCAGTGGTTTTCATTTTCAAAGAACTCTTTAAGGTGAGCCTTCTAGCTCTTTCATTCTTTTTTAAGGAGATTACAGAGAACTTTCTATTTTTACTTCATTAAAAATTAATGATGTTGGTCCATTTTTGTTTAGACGTATTTGGAAAGAAATTACAAATGATATAGAAGACAAAACAACTATTGATACAATTTAACATCACAGGTATTTTTTTTATAAAAACTATATTTAATTATTCAAGTTATGTTATTGCATATATTTGGAGTGAGAAGGGTAAATATGCTTTTAGAGTTGATGTCAAGCCCAATGTGAGGGGAACATACACTGAGGATGGAGTGAGAGAGACCCTAAGAAAACGACAAATGATGCAGAAAAACACTCTCCAATGAAGCTTGACCTTTTGCGGATGTGATCAGCCTGACAGCACTAATGGGTTTTTATGTTCATAGCAAAAAGCTATGAGTGTCTACATATGGGATGGAATTTACATGATATCTCAACAGAAAACTAATGAAATGGTATCATGTCAATCAGATATAAAATTTCTCTTTTGTTTTACCTTTCAGTTTTACTTTGCAAGAAGGATGCATATATGTTTGCATAATATGTATGTATACACAGTTAGACAGTTTTTTTTTTCCTTATCAACCAATTCAATCCCAAAGATTTCTTAATGAGTCTAGAGGATATATTGTATCAGAGTAGGTATTAAGACCAAATAATTTTGAAAGCATTCTGAGAATAAAATTAGGATTGGGAAATGAAATGTAAGAGGGTCCTGAATCAATTTGATCTTTTTAATATTCTTGTTGTATGCTTGAATCTTGAGAAATTCTAAATTTTCTGACCAGTACCCTCCTGTTTCGACATTAGAAATTTTTTTTTTGTCTAAAACTCCATCTTCTATCCTGTCTTCCTTTAATTCATTAAAGGTAACACAGTTTATTAGGCACTTTCAGAAAAACTATTCTTATGATAATTTGGATTTCATTTTTTTAAGTTTAAGTTAGTGTGTGTGTATGTGTGTGTGTGCCTGTGTGCTTGTGTTGTATATGCATGTATTTGAATGTGCAGCTTGCACAATCCATACACATATCTTTATAGAACGAAAAATTTAGTTGTAAGGTTCATATATTGCAGAATGAAACATCAAGATGCAGCTCTAACAAGATTCATCCTCAGGGATGTTGAGATGACCTGCTGTTCCAGCTCCCTGCCTGATTCTGCCTCACCTGAGGATGTTTCCAGAGACTTGCTCCCAGAGTAGCTTCAGGAGTGGCCACTGATTACTGATGATCTTGGTTCATCCAGCCTTTTAGACAAATCCAGTCAGGACTTCAGTTAAGCCCTGAACTGCTTAAACATACAAAGACTGGATAATAAATGCTAAAGCTAGCTTTCTTAAGTCTAACCATTTTTTTTCTAATTTTTCTACCTCTCCCCACTCCCTAAAAAATTTCTTTGCCCCAATTCAGCAGGAAGAAGTTGTGCAGTCATCTCAATTCCTTGGGTTTAGATATCTGGTTATGGTTACTTTATAAATGTAGATAATGTCATTTTAAGGGATAGTTGGACATGGTCATAATTTTGGTCAGGGAGAAAACTAAATGGAGAGCTTAAACTTGGGAATCTGTATCCTTTCTTTCCTCTTCTCTAGTCTTTCTTTCTTAGGAAAAAAGATGTGGATTGCAAAGAAAAAAGGCAGATGGAGTAATATTATAAGAAATTAGGTATACGGGATGGATTACTAAATGCACACTTAAACAAAATATTTTATAGTCATAATCTTATATTGATAGAAATCTTTATATTTTGATGCAGAATTGAAGTACTATTTTCTTACTTTGGTACAGAATTAAATATTAAAACAGGTTCAAGGTTTTCATTGACATAAATCTTTATATATTGATACAAAATTTAAAATTAATTTTGCTATTCTATGATAGGCATTGTGCCTATGCAACTCATTTAGAAATACAAGGCTTAGACCCAGACCTAATAGCTGCTATCACAAATTGTTTAGGATGATTAAGTAATGCAAATTAAAGGTCAGATAGTAAACTAATGGTAATATTAGATTCTCATTTAATTACAATAAACCATTTTCAAGATTGTTCAAATAGTAATAGCTAAGATAATGAATGTTTAACAATTCAGTTAACTATAGATGGTCTTCAAAAACACCAGAAATCCACAGAATATGGCATTTAAAATCATTTTATTATTAATAGATCTTTTGACTAGGATATATGTCTAATCCTGACAGTACCTCCATCCCACTCCAAGAAGATATTGAGCATCATTATGTTCATATGGAGTTGCTCCAATTTATGGCAAGCTAGCCACTGGGCAAGAGTTGTGCTAATTTCATCTGCAAACAAAATATTGTACATACAAGGCAAGCAAATGCAGGATAGTTGACTGCTAAGCTCTTCTGATACAGGGTAAGTTAGTCCTTCATAATTCCTGTTTCACTTAAGGTCTGTCAAATGGTTCTGGGTGAGAAGAGTGAAGATAGATGCTCCATCATTATATGAAATATTGGGGACTGTCCATGCTGTCAGCTGTCTCTACAATTTGTATACATTTTGGAAGCTATGTCTTTACTTTTCCTTCATATTCATGTAATATTTAATTCCTTCTCAGATCTCTGATGGGATTCAAGACTAGATAGTCATAGTATCATAATTAAAAAGTTGTTTAGCATTAAAGATGTTCTAGATTTGAAAGGACAGTTTTCAGGTGGTAATGCAAGTTAAAATCAAACATAATTGAGGTACATAACTGTAAACTCTTTAAGTAAGGATAAATGATAGAATACTTTATCTAAATTGCCAAATATGATGGACTGGATATTATAAGTGTATATGATAACTTACAATTTATGTAATTGCTTTAATTGTGTTCAATGTATATTTGAGAGAAAAGAGTCTTTCTAATTGGACAAAAGGGAAGAAATGTAGCTGCTTGTATTCAAATGCTCATTGGGTCCCCCATAACAGTTTGTGCAAGAGGGTTTGCATGTAACTTCTCAGAACCTGCAGCCAGTTAATTGTGATTGGTAAACAATGATGTCAGCAACCAATTGCTGGGGAGGGGAGATGGAGGCAGGATTTAGGGTTTCCCTGCTTGGGTGCAAGGAAGGAGGAGAGAGGAGAGAGAGAGAGAGAGAGAGAGAGAGAGAGAGAGAGAGAGAGAGAGAGAGAGAGAGAATGAGAGAGAGATCCCTAAGCTTTTGGAGAGTGTGGAGAGAGGAGAGACACAGAGGCCCCTATGGGGTAGAGAAACATGGAGAATGCCCTGGGCTCTGGGCCAAGAAAACTTTGCCCAGACATCTGACTAATTGGAGATAAGAGCAGCCAAGATGGAACATAGAAATCAGTAAGAAGTAACTTGGAATTATCTAGCAGCATAGAGGTTAGGGAGTTGCTCAGCTATCATGCATGTTAAGGTATATTGAAATGTAAAGGCTATATGTGTGTCTTTCATTCAGGAAAATAAACCATTGAGCCAGTAGCAACCCCATGCTGGGATTTATTAAAAATGAATACAACATTTGAACACGTGTAAACCCAGGTATTCCCTCTTTAGTTTTCTACCTTATTTTTTGAGTAATACATCTTACTGAACTTGCAGTATGCCATTTTGGCTAGATCAGTTAAGCTTCAAACCCATGATTTCTCTCTCTCTCTCTCTCTCTCTCTCTCTCTCTCTCTCTCTCTCTCTGCAGTATTAGGTTACAGATTCATAGTGCCTTCCTCAGCTTTTATGTGACTGATGGAGATTCAAATTTTGATCCTTATGCTTGTGTGCAAAGCACTTTACCTACTGAGCAATCTTCTTAGCTCTAGGATTTTTATTAATGAGGCTTCCTAAGTATATTGAGAGGAACTCAGAAGAACAACATGTTGACTTACACAATAAGTGAATACAACATGGGAGAATGGGCACTCAGATTTTCTTTACTATGTCACAGAAGTTGAACATGATACAATATTAGAAGTCAAAGATGGAGTGAATGGCTACTGGACTTGAGAAAGAAATAAGATTTCTATGATTTCAGTGACACATTGATATAAATAATGATTAATAACAATCACAAAATTGTAATGATAATAATGATATTTAAAGTTCTAATAAGAATAGGAAAAATAAGAATTCTCATTGAGACAGTATGAACAAACACTTTACCTATTTATGAGTGGGAATTCTAAGTAAATCAGTAGCTATAGCCAGTGTCTAGAAATGAGGAAATATCTGTTGGAAGGGACTAGGCACCTTATAAGGAGAAGGCTGCAAAACACAAGCAAAGTTATTTAATGTCTTTCAAATGATCAAGTGAGCGTGAAACCAAGGAAAATATCAGTGCATACTAAAGCAAGAGATGTTTCTAGAGGCATCCTGCCTAAATGCTGAGTGTTACAATGCTCATAAACTATAACCAAAACTATGTCTAGCTGAAAGGTGGTTTGTACTTACTTTATTTGTGATGCTGCATATCTAACTGAATAATCACTATCAACTCCTCCACCCACACGTTCCTGAATGAAATGTGAATATTTGTGCTTAATTCTTTATTTCACTTTTTCTTCTTATGACATAACCTCTCAAGGCAGGACCAGCACTGTGAGGACATGAGTGAAAGAAACTTCATTCTCATCTCCATGCTCTCAAAAAGCACAGGTTCAGATCTTAGATGCATCTCCAGAGAGTCTTCATTTTTAGGTGGCATTAAGTCAAAATTTTCCATTTAAATTTTATATCTAAATGGATAAACTCCATTTTAATCACCTCAGTGGGTCATGTTCTTCATGGCATTTTTCTTATTCTCTATCATTTGACATTTCCTCCTTTGGGTAGCATGACATACATGAGCTATCTTAGAATTTCTTGAACAAATATTCACTATAATCATTTCAAGGAAGGAAATGGTAAGTCACTGCATAAAGTGTTACTGAATTCCTTGAATTTAAAAACTTTTATCTTTTATCATAGTTCAGCAAATAACTGAGAGTTACACATTTATTTTTTTCTGCTCTATTTTGTCACAAGGAAAGTATCCACTGTTTTACCTCAATGAATTTATATGCAAAATAAAATGAGAATAATTGTTTTTCTGTTGTCTTTAATGTACTTTTTATTTAGATAATATATATACTCCATAAATGAAATATACTTTAAGTAGGAGTTATTTCTAGGATTATTATCATTCATAAGGATTTAAATAGTGGCTTGTCAAATGACATTCTGAAAGTTGAAATTCAAGCCAATATATTAAAACAGGCTTGAAGGGATATGAACTTGAATGTCTGTCAATGACAATTGGATACAGTGAGTAATCCAATTTACTTCAGGAAATGTGTAACCGTGGCTGGGGTTAGGAGTAGGCACAAGGATGATGGAAGGCTAACAAAGGGAGTGTATAGATATTTATTAATTTCTTCAGGAAGTAGTGGGAAGGAAAGGAAGGGTTGGAAGACATTTATCAAGAGAATAAAAGGCATAAGAAAGTGAGAGAATGAGAGAGAGACAGATGTAGATAAATGATAGATAGATAGATGGATAGATAGATAGATAGATAGATAGAGAGCCTGAAAGTAGAATAACTTCAAGAAATGGACAACAGTCTCACTATATGGGTGGATGTCTAGAAAATATCAAATGACTTTCAAACAGATGTGATTCAAGGAGAAACAATGAGGTTGGGAAATAAAGAAACAGAAGCTTAGAAACTTTGGTTCTAAGTATGAAGGTATTTCATACTTAGGAGTAAAGGGGAGTATAAAAAATTAGAAAGCTGTGGGAAACCACTTAAGCTGTATATGAATTTTAAACCCCAATAGAATAGACTTCTAGAGGAAAGAATTAAAGGGCTCAGAAGGTTGGGTGTCTTATCCTTTTAGAGTAGGTTGAAAATCCTGGTTCCTACCTGGAGAAGATGAAAAACAGATACAATACCAAATATCGTAGTATCATCAATAGTTCCTATTGAGAAAGTGCCAATGTATTGTGTGAATTCTGTTTCTAACTGAAAGAAACTTTCCTTGAAGTCTGGAACAGGAGAGAAGAAGTCATTTACATCCTATAATAATCCAATGTTATTATCACTGATATATAAATAGTATTTAAATATTGTTACAATCACATGTGGATTTTTGATTGTGATAGTGATATTGGTCAAAATAACATCTCTGATGTTTCTACTAGAGTCTGATGTATAATTGAAATAATAATCTCTAGACATACCTACTTGCTCTTTGTACTATAAGAAGAGAATAAATATCTTCGTGTTTTAATCCATTTTGGCATGAGCTAATTTAAAAGTCAGCATTTCCCTGTTAGTGAGATAAGCTTTATCCATGAACAACTTAGTGTTCTTTACCAGGGAAGATAGGGGATCATATCAGCTTGCCTTCTGAATGCACTCACATTTTAAAGGAATTTGGGTGATGTTTTGGAGGACCAATTTAAAATGGGGTAGTGCTTTAGACTTGCAAAGAAAGACTGAACTAATTCCATAATTTTACCAGTTTTTAAAATTACCATAATTTTACTAGACCCAATTGTCTAGGGATGACTTCAAAGGAGGAAGGTTTCTGAAATCCCTGTATAATGTCTGCTGGCAAAGTCATAAGCTGGACATGACAATAGTATGCAGATCACTTTTTTATTCAATGTCAATTTGAAGTCCTGTTATTTTACTTGAAACAACAGAGAGTAGTCTTGTTTACTCTAGAGTAAAGTATTGGGGAACTACTATTATCAAACTAGAGCCCATTAAAGTTGGACCTTTAAAAACAAGCAACAATAATGTGACACCATTCTTCCCACCTCTATCACATTTGCTAACACAAGAGCATGAAGTGATATTGACTTGGAGCAGGAGCTTTTCAACTTCAAAGAAAAAAAATATTTTGATTAGAGCCTACCCATTTATCTCAAAATTGCAATCCTCCTGCTTCAGCTTCCCAAGAACATGGATTAAGTGTAAATACTGCCACGCTCTGAATTTCATTTGCTCAGAGTTAAGAACTACTGATAAAGAGAGAAGAAAAATACTGAGTATCTATAATCCAATGATGGTAATCATTGTGGCAAAGTATAATGGAAGTTTGGAACATCATAGACAAGCCCCTATGTAGATTAAATACAAATATTTTAGGGCAGAGAAAATGCAGCTGATTTAAAATTATTTTTGTAAGAAGATAAAGTTACATTTTGGTATACAATTTACCATATAGTTGCCTTGTCTGTAAAAATTAGTGCTTAGATAATTAATGGATAATACTATACATGTTTCTTTTTCTGAAAAATCTTCTAGATAAGAACATGTATTTATTTGATTTATTGGACTATATGTAGCAGAAAGAACTTTAATACAGTAAACTCTAGTACAGTAAGATATGAACATGGATTTAAATCATTGGTTTAGAAAATTTTGTCCACTTGAATCAAAGGAAGTAATTGCAAAAACTGAAAATTTATCATCAAAATGACCGTATGTCAATAACTGGATTGAACTTGGCATTAGATTCAGCCTATTCTGGCCTGTTGCAGGCTGGATTTTAGGTAGCACTATTACTGACTGATGTTCGAGTGCTTTTAATAACAAATGACTTAAACTTGTAACTTCTCTCCAGTAGTTCTCAACGGTGGCCTGGAGCTGCTCCTTAATTCAGATAGACTCTTACTACGACTGTAGTTATGGGAAGAGGACTGAATGAAGACAGCTCAGCCTGAGATCACAGGTCATCAAAAGCATATCTAATTGCACATGTATTCAGTTTTCTCCTTCTTAAAATCCCCTCTCCTTTAAGTGTCATACTTCACAGTAGTTCTCAGCAGCAGGACTCTTTGCTTGTTAATACACAGATGATTTTATTCTTAGCACATAAAATCAGTATAACCAACATCCTTGCAGAGGCATGGAAGTGAGAAAACTGCACTTCATAGCAGAGAGGCCCATTTGCTTTTGTAGCATAAATCAATATAGAGAAATCTTTGAGGGTAGATTTTTCAAATAGCAAGCTTTTCCACATATAATATTTTTCACAATTATATGAGGCAAACACATCAAGATGAGAAGAAAGTATGCTACAATTTAGCATCTCCTGCCTAGATCTTCAGTGTAAATGAATTGTTTGTGCAATTTGTTCATTAAAGACAATTGGCTCTCCATAGATCTGGGAGATATAGGAGTGAAAATCATTAATGTTGATAGGCTTTCCAGTGTCAAACACTAAAAAATTAATCCTGAAGCTGCCATTAACAAGCAAAATTTCTATGGTTACAGGTTTCCTTTTGTGTAGAATATGAGACCCAATCCAGTGCCTAACAGACAGGGTTGTGATTAGAGTGCTTAGCATGTACGACTTCTGAGAAGGCACAGACCCAAAGTCCTTTAGGCCATTTACAATAGATCACTCCCTGTTATTTGTACTTAAAACTGCTTTTTAGATCCTCCCAAACTCAAGGAGTCTCAATGTAAGTCTATGTGTTTAATATCTGAACTATTAACTAGTGTGCCCCATTTGTTAGAGAGTTAAACTTTGAGCATGCACTAGATACTCACGAGTCTCCCATCATTATTCAGACTGCCAATGCCTGCAACTGAATCAGAGATTTACAAACCGCCCAAGACTGGTCTTAGGTTCTTATCAGTTTCTCGACAGGAGGTTTAAATCCTCCAGGATTTCAGTCTTTCACCAAAGCAGATGCAGTGCTGTTCTCTAGCTGCATCTTGCATTATCTCGGGGGGCAATCTTCCTTTGTGGTGTCTCCACAAGAAGCCGGCAGTGTCTACTTTTCTTATGAGTAGAATGCGTTGCATTGTTCTGAGGTTTATAATTACACATTTTGTGACTTCATCCCCACCAGCCTCGCCCCGTGAATACAGATAACATCTTACAAAAGGGAAGACTGGGAAGGACTCAGACAGACAGGGTGGGTGGAGAGGGAGGCTGATGTGCTCAGTGACCATCTCCTAGCAAAGCTCTGGGGCACCTATTAGGGGAACTCAGCTCTCCATGGTCCTGGAATGGCCTATGCTCTAAAACACTGGCCTTCTGTTTCATTGGCTATGAAGTACCCTTGGGAAGAAGAAATACTCAACCTATGGGTTGACATTTTATTTATATCACATCCCTTGTTGAAGCACTCAGAAGAACCCGAGGTGTCCGTGGCAATCCTCTTTATTCAGATGGTTACAGTTTAAAATTTGAATAGCTGTTTATGCTGGGAGGCTGAACACCCAATCAGTAGTCTTTGAATTGAAGCTGTATTGTTCACTCATGGAAATGCCTGTTTCATCTGTCAGCTCTCTTTTATAGTGAGCCTAATAATTTATGCTTGCTAAAGATGTTTTCTGACCTGTGATTCCATTGCCAGTTACGAAAGGGCTTTGGCAGTATTCACACTTCCTTTCGTAATAGGGGGCCAGTAAGGTACAATTTAGTGAAATTACTGCTCCAGTGCACTAATGGTGCCCAGACTCAGACTAGGGAGGGCAGAGGGGTAAGGGTGAGGGACCTCATCCTTTAAAGAGGACCACTAAGACTCCAAAGAATGGTGTCCTGGGAAGGAGGCTCTTTAGGAGTTATGTCCTTCCCTGGCGGTCTGCATGAACCTGAGGGGCCCTGATGGTTGAGTTAACACACCTGCCAAAATACTACAGGGAACTTACATTGTGTCCAGCTAAAACAAGTAGATCTTATTTTTATTTATCATATATATATATATATATATGCATATGTATTTTACATTTTGAAGAAGTGTCCATGATTCCATTATAGTGACTAATTAAAAAAATGACAGCAGTAAAAATCATTTGTAACGAAAGCATTCACATGTATTTTCACTACATACTTTTCATCGTATTACTGTTTAAACCATGTTATATGAAACGAAATTTCTATAAATGGGTCATGTTACATCATAATTATAAACCATCCAGGTCTTTAATTTATAAGCTATTGGCAGACTCATCCTGAAGAGAACTTGTCTAATTGCAAATTGAGTTATCCTCCAGGTGAAATATGTATTATTTTCCTCTTCTTTCATGAAACTTTGCTGTTGTTTCTCAAACAGAGCCTATCCTTTTCTCTGTGTACATCATTTGTACACCCCTTTTATAGTCACTGCTTTGCAGTCTCTTGAGGTAATCATGAGTCTTGTCTCTATGTTTGTCTTTTGAAAATGACATGTGAATATTGGTCAATTGATTTCAAGAAAAAATATATATGTATATTTCAAGAAAAAATATACATATATATTTTTTGGTTTTTTGAGACAGAGTTTCTCTGTGTAGCCCTGGCTGTCCTGGAACTCACTCTGTAGACCAGACTGGCCTCAAACTCAGAAATCTGCCTGCCTCTGGCTCCCAAGTGCTGAGGTTCAAGGCATGTGCCACCATTGCCCTGCAAGAATATTTTTAATAAACATTGTAAACTTAGAATTGTTCTCTAGCTTTTCCAATTTGTCTGGAAAGCATATGAATATGCAGTAATATCAGTAAGTTCACTCACAGTTCAGGCATTATGTATCACATGGATTAATAAAACAAGCAAATAAAACTATAGCTAAATTCTTTAAAAAGGAATTTCTAAGAGCCCTTGAATAGTCTTGTAAAAATTGGCCAAGTTATTTGAATAAAATACTTTAAAAGTTGATTGTCAATAGCTTTTGGCTTTGATTATTAATAACCATAAAAATTAAAAATATTTCTATTTGAAACTTGAGCTTGTGGTAACTTGAGCTTTGAAGTCAGCAGAGGGCCTTCACACTGAGGAACTACTTAGCCATCCCGTTCTGGAGACAGCTTGATGCAAAGCCCTTTGACTTACTTGAGGGCACTAAGTGAGCAAGGAACAGAATCGGAACTGAACATGAGGCTCGTGTATGAGATCCACCCCATGGTTTCATCCATGCCTCAACTTTGCCTTTAAAGTTATTGACATTTTAGGCAAATAAGCAAAATATAGTATTAGTATGTTTGAATATTGTACCTTTATACCAGCAGCACTTTACAAGTAAGAGTAATTGTAAAAGCCAGACATTTATTTTGCAGTTGAGGAAAGAAAAACTTACTCTCTTTTTGTGTTGTTAATAGCAGGATATAAATCAAGGGTTAACACATTCTATTTGTTGCAATAAGAATTTTGAGATGTTGATAATATTTATGTTCTATAAATAAAAAAGAGGCAGAACACGCTACTGAATCTTGAAACACACTTAGAAATCTTCACAAACAGATCTGCTGCTCTCCCACCCTCCCAAGCCTTCTTGACAAATTTGCTACTTCTACCTCATATTAACTACTGTGGCAGTTAAAAGGAAACTTAAGTATTCTAATAGCTTATAGCCCCCTCAAATACTTGTGCTAAACAGCCAGTAGGAATTAAATGAAACTAGGCTTCTGTCTTTAAGTTTCTTTGCTTAATTTTCTTTTCTTGAACTGATCTCCAGGACCTACAGATATTATTATTAATTTCAATTATGTATGATTTGGCTTCCATATTTTGGCTTATACTATTTTGGTTATAGACTTAAAGTTTTCTATCTTTCAAATGACCAAGTGCAAAAGTTTTATATTTTAGAACACTTAAGAAAAGTGAGAATGCAAGTCTTGAAATTCAGGAATGTGCAGGGAACAAGCACTGAAACTTAGAGCTGAGGGACGTTTTCCAAGGCAGATAAATTGTAAGAGATATTTTGCTTCACTATCAGACAATGAAGGCTCTAAGGGTTGGATCACATTTTTAACCAAAGCTCTGAATCAGCACATAATCTTCCAAATCCCAGAATTTTCACTAGTAGTTATTTCTTTTAGATTTTATGTGCAGAGCACACATAACATAACACACATATACATGTATAACATGCCCCCTACTGCATGTTTATTGTAGGTAGTTCAGCAGGCTGTTTGTACACAAAATATATATTTTAGTATTTATAGGTAAATTCTTAGTAAATATTTATTTGAACTGAGTTGTAACTTGCAGATAAACATCAAGCATAGCTGTATGAAATGGTTAGTATGTTTATGAACTTTGTTAATAATAAATTTAAATTCTCAACAGAGTGAAGAATATATTTAGGATCTATTCTGGTAGTGCTAGAGTTTAAAATTTAAGACACAAGCACATTTACAGGATTAAAGTATGTTTGGAGGAAAACTTGATTCTCCAGCTTTCTTAATAGAGTAAGTATTGGCTTATTAATGATCGTTCTTTTGACTTACTATGACATTATTGTTCGTGATATTTTTATGTCATCCCAAGTGAGTCCAGAGATGTAATTTCTTTCAAATATTCAAATTCAAATGTATTTACTATGAAA
Source organism: Montemys delectorum (assembly GCA_019843815.1). Lineage (NCBI taxonomy): Eukaryota > Metazoa > Chordata > Mammalia > Rodentia > Muridae > Montemys > Montemys delectorum. Next base: position 34,339 of record JADRCD010098893.1, on the reverse strand, counting down.
TACCATTATGTTTGTGGTTTTAGCTAATCTTATTTTGGCTAACCTTACTGACTTATTCTTCGGCTCCTCTGCCCCCAATGCCTAGATGGGGATTTTGAGAAAGTTAATGTGTTAACACAGGCACAACTGGTGTTAATGGTGAGAACTTGGTATTCTGGATTTTTTTTTAAACCTAGTATCACACTCAACTAAAATTACTCAACTAAATTCCTTGGCTGTGGTCCCAGGGAGTCCCACTTAAGCTGTTGACATAGATGGATCAGAAGTAGGTGTCGAGGAACAGCTTGTGGCTAGCTTCAGGTTATGATTTGTGAGTGCTGAGGGTTCATGTTTCCTGTCCCCACCTTTTGTTTCCTTCCTCTCACCTTCTTAGTCTCCTGTAGGGATGTAAGCACCACAGCTACTAATAAAACAATTTGGCTTTTTGTAGCAGATGGGGGCTTCCATCTGGTGTAAACATGTAGAGGGATGCCCTTGGTGCTAGTTAGTGGGGAATGGGGGAGGTAGGGATGAACTGCTCTCCATGAGCAGTGTGACCTGTGGTGAGCTGATTAATCATTACCGCTTATAGCAGCTATGTAGGTCCTCAAACCTAGCTATGACCTTGCAAAGGATGGTAGGAAATCCGAACCACAAACCTTCCTAGAAAAGGAGCACTTGCTACAAGCATGCATTATACAAGGAATTATGCTATCTTTAAATAAAGTATAAATTCTAGCCTCAATATCTGAATAAAATAAATTGATAGTCTAGTGCCAAGCATATAGGAGGTGATAATTATTGAATGATTCTGTGAAATTCAATTGTCACTGGTTGAATGGATCAATAGTGTCAAGAGTATCCAGGATAAAATTTCCTATTCATATTTAAAAGATAAGCATAGTTGTTGGGGATGGAATTCAAGTTGGATGTAACATATCAATATTATTAGAAATTTTTTTTACTTATATTACCTTTCTTCTGCATGGCATCTGGCTTAGCTAAGAGAGAGATGTTGAATTTGGGATAGTTTTCTCTTAGGTTTCAATGATCTGGAAAGCTGTGAGAAAGTAGTTTCATGTGGGGTGTTTTCGTAGATTGAAAGACCTATTTTTGTAGATCTTAACATTAATTTTTATTACTGTGCTATTTTGATGCTTGTGTCTGTGGGTTCGGCACTGTGCCACGCTTTTCTGTGGAACTGATATTACTTCTCCATAAACAGAGTCCTTTGGCTATTTCTCTTTAGTCAGCTATTTGATGAAAAGATTAAAGAATAGAGCTGGATCTGAGGCCTATTCTGTAGCCTACATATATTTACATAAATTCCTTGGAAAGTAAATAAGAGCTACATGAATAAAGTGCTGAGGACATTTGAGATCCAAGGCAGCTACCTCCTCAAAGGGTGGAAAGAAGTCAGTCTGTGTCACTACAATTAAACCGAGTACCCCAGTTCATTTACTATTTTAGGTGAATTTTAATTGAGTTGTGTCTCATTTTTATAAATGTTGTCAGTCTTCATTCTTGCATGCATCAACCTAAACACACACACACACACACACACACACACACACACACACACGCACACACACACACACACACACATCTACATATCAACACATTTGGGGAGAGTACTGTCTGTCCACATACCCTCAATCCAACTTATACACAGTGACACATAATGCTATAAACATTAAAACATACGACTCTGATAGGACACCCGTAAGACTGAGGGGGGAAAAACCCTTCTTTTAATGCATTTATTTTATAGACACAAAAGCTCAGCTAGTAATCAGTTTTGATAACTTTAGATGTCTGTTTCCCTGATGTAATGACTAGACTGGAGCAATAACAATACTTCATTATGCTATTCAAAGTGTATGGCAGGATTCAGTCAGAGCTAGACTGAAAACCTGGCCCACAGCTGAGAGCAGAGCTGATGCATTAATCCAAAGCAACACCCTCTCCCCCACTGTTCCCCTCAGCATTCAGCCACTAATAATGGATATCATTTTTCTTCATAAAACTGGTAGTACTTGAATCAAGCACATGACAGTCAAGGTTTGTTTAGTCTTTCAAGCAGGTGATTACAGAATTGAACTTCTCAAGTGAGAAAGCCAATGGAATATAAACAGTTAAGAACACGTTTGAAGGGGGAAAAATTGTCCAGCCCCATCTGTCAAACTGTGCGTATGACATCATCAGATATTCTGCACTTGTTTGCAGCTATTCAGGCTGGCCCGCCCCGCAGTCTACGCTTTGTGTTCCAGTTTCCTTTACAGGGCCAGCGGGCTGGAAAATTACCACATGCTGTCACAGTTAGCTCAGCCAGGTCTTGTTATCATTGTTTCCAAGGAATCCATTCATTCCGTTATTTTACATATTGGGCAGACGTCCTGCCACTGAGGCTTGGGCTGCAGTAACTTGAAGGGCCAAACGTTAATGGGCCTCTATTGTTGATAGAATGGCAGTGCAATACGTGGGAAAAACTACCCAGACAGCTCCCTGACACTGGTGTAGGACCTCTAGACTTAGGGGGTAGCCTGTGAAGATCTTTTATGTAAACAAGCCTTCAATAAACAATGAATATCTCCTGTGTCAATATTCATAACCCATCAATAAAAAAATATATAAATCTTCCACTAGAAAGAGCCCAAATGTATTATGGATGATGGAGCCTTTCCTCAAGATAATCTATAGAAAGTGGGCAAGCCTTCTTCTAAACACAGCTAATTTATGAGGGGAGGGAAGCATGGCTGAGGCTTTGAGGAAAGAAAGCATTTGGTTTAGACTGGCTGTGTTCTCATTGCAGGAGAGAATACAGTGCAAGTTTTGTGGCTTACACTACTATTAGTTTGGGATAAAGATAAGGGCCTTGGGCACTCATTATATTTTCACTGTGTGGATGATTTAAAGAAAGTTAGTAAAAACATGAGAAAAATCACCCAGGCTAAAGCTTAAATTAACTTTAGTATAGAATATGTTGTTTGTGATAATTAAATCACAGGTAAGAATAAAGGTCATAACAGTAAAGATCAGCAGTGCATAAAAAATGAAGTCTATATTGTATGAAAGGTAATCAGGCTGCAGTCCTTCATGTTGCTTTCCATCACAGATGGGAAAAACTGACTTTATTCCCTCAAGATCAATCATTTGATCAGACAGAGTTCTGGAAAAGTCCCAATTCTTCTTACTAGCCTCAGAAATAGCCCAGTTGTTTTTCTTGGGACAAGAGAAAACTATCAACTAGAACTAGAGGTATGGTTGAAGTGGGATAGAATGTGATAGTCCAAGAGCACTGAATTCAACTTGTATCATTTTAAATATTCTAATGTTTAGTTCATCTGCTACTCTTGCTAATTTGTTTTAGTGATTCTTCACAGAACTCCAAATGGTCTTATAGATATTTACATTAAAATGGTTCCCATGAAAGTCTTTTAAGAGTTCAGAACTTGTGTCTGAGACTCCTGGAGTTAGAGTATCAAGTGAGAAAGGTAGGAGTGTCCTGGCTCTGAGAAACTTGTACCATACTTAAGATAAAAAATAGATTAAAAAAATGTTGCTCTAGCCTCAAGCCAGGATGTTTAGTTTGTTTCTGTAAAACATATTCTAGTTCAATTAATATCATTTTAATTTCTGGAAGCTAATATTAAATGGTTTCCCTTTTTATCTTCTATGAAGAACCAGTTATAATAAATGTATACTTTTGTAAAAGTAATAGATGTCAGAACTAGATTGTCTAAGCTAAGGCCTGTAAATAGCCACCATCATCTTGGACATCACTGATAATGTTACTGTTGGGGTTAAAAAAAGAGTGTATAAAATGCTATATTAATGTACATGTGAAAATGTGACAATACTTTCTCAAGTGTATTATTTAATAAGACAAGTTACAGAGTTTTGAAATCATTATTTTTAAAGGGGTAAATATCTTTTGTAATCATCTAAAAACTTCCCCAATATTTCTTTCAACTCTAAATTTGATTTTTCTGTCAGGATTCTATAAGATAAAACACATTATTGATATCAGCATGTACTTGGTACAGCACTAGTTCTCATACCACAAGAACACTCACATCCCCAGACTGGAAATGACCTTTTGGATGAATCCACAGTTTTTAATAAATTAGGTTACTGAGTGACATAGTAGTTTTCTCCCCTAAGAACCCCTTTCCCTTGATCTAAACAAACTCCATGTTCATCATCATAAAGTCTATGTCAAGCATGTCATTTAGCAGTAAATTCAAAGTAAAATAACTTCTGATTTCTAGTTCTTTAAACCATACATTAAAAGTAACTTTTATTTGAGAACGAACTATGAAGAGAAATGTTACACACAATGGCTCTTCTTACAGAAAGCCAGAATAACTGTAGCTACCTATCTCTATGTGGCTAGTACTCACAATATTGATTCATAAATATTTTTGAAACTTACCTTTTAGCAAACAATCCAACAAAAGTGTTTCTTGAGCCCAATTTCGTCTTCTCTGTAACCACCTGGTTCCTATAAAGAAAATACTTTGAAGGAATCATACCAAAACAGCTTTAACTTTTTTACAACTGGGCCTTCCCATCTCATTAGAAACCTCTCATAATTTAAGAATTTTCTTTCATTTTATATTAGAATCATATAATTTAAGAGTTTGAGATGCCTAACAAGATATGACCATGCAATCATTGCAGCAATTTTCATACCGTATTAGTGAAAACAAATACTAATGTAATAGGATGCTAACACAAAAACTCCTAATAGAACATGACAAAAGTTTTCATATTTTATTTATGCATTCTGGTTTTTCTCCTCCACTCCAGCATTTTCCACTTCAGTTTATGAGAAAGTTGCATGGCTTTGCATGCTCTTGAATATCAATTAAATGATATTGTGATACAACAGCAATGCAGAAGTTAACAGCTATCATTTTGCTATTGGGCCAATATATTTCTCTGGGTCATCAAATCTTTATTTGAATGATAATGCTTTCATTAGTTTTGTTATTTATTTCAATTTAGTTTAGAAACTGAGTTGCTTGTAAAAAGATAATAAGAAATTCTTTGCCATTGAGGGTGAAGGTACAATGAGTTGAAGAAATAATACAATGATCTTAGTAATTTACTGCATTTCTCCTACTCCAAGATCTAGATAATTGAGATAAAGGTGAGCTTTGGCTTAAATTATGCAGGCAATTGCCTTCATTCTATACAAAGATTCTCTTTCATAGAGCACATTCATCCAAAGACTCCTTTCCTTTAACTCAGTTCATTTGTATGGAAGTGCTAGCCATGTTCAGCAAGCAAACAAGCTGGAAGGAAATACTCAAATGCCTCATCCTGACAATCTACCAATAGAACCAAATAGTGGAGATTCTGACAAAGGTTCTTTGGATCCTCCTTACACACATCAAGAATTGCTCTGAGATCAAATACAGCATCCTCCCAGGCAAGGAAAGGTCTGTCTTAATGGTAAAATATTTTTGTCTTTTCAAAATTTGCTTGGTGAGCTAAAGATATCAACAATACTTAGCAGACATAGCTAAAAGAATGGAGAATTTACTTTATGGTGTCAGACGACATAACCCACCAATTTTGCCTATTTTTTATATAGTGACCTATGAAATCAGACAGGAATTTGGATACCTAAGAACTTGAATTTCCATCCTAACAGATCTTTATCCAGTACACACATGGATTGTACTTTCTTGTAAATGCGATTCATGTAGGACATTGTCATCCTTGGAAAGTCCAATTACAAAGGCATTACATTGGAGCATATATTTATTACCCTTAACAAATGCAACATAAACTGTTTGTCTTCTAGGCTGCTATTAATCAAGTGAGAATAAGAGGAAGACAGTGACTTGTGTTCAGTTGTCATACATTTAAAACACTCAATCATTCAGCAGTGAGATGTTCACGTTGTGAGTGGCAGGTGGTAACTGAGACTTCATATTTTGTGGCTCATGTTTACCTCAGGATGTCTTATCAATAAAAAGAATGTCAGGTAGAATTTTTTAATTTCTAAATTTCTCTCTGTCTCCCATTTCCATACCAACTCTCTTTTTTCTTCCCCTTTGCTGATTTGAATGAACAGGCAAAATGAGTGTGCATGTAACTGTTTTGACTTAATTCTTTTGCCAGTTTTCTGACTTTTCCCAATATAAGCTCTCCATGGACCAGTATTAGACTTATTTGATTACTGATGTATTCTCAGTACCTTGTTCAATGTCTGGTATGAAGCAAACACTCAGGAGATACCTGTTTACTGAATTAAATAAGCCCAACCGGTGATGTGATAGCAGATTCAAATGCACTCAATGATAAAGCAGATATTGATGATAATAGACACTATAGATGCAAGCAATATAGATACTCATGGAACCATTGATAATGGGGCATAGGGACATCATGCTCCAGTAGTACATTGAGAACACAGGCTGAGAGGCCATTTTGCCAGATTCTGTATAGGATAAGTTTTATGACCTGTCATGAAGCTAAGAATTATTGGAGTAGTGGTAGAACCTAACAGGAGCCTAGCTTCTGGCAATGCCATACCTAGTACTCTTAGCTTATTTTCAGATAGATCTGCTCATGACTGTATACTTCTAGGAGCTCTTTTATTACAGTCCTACCATACCCAGTGATGTAGCTTTTATCAGGAGGGAAAAGACTATAATAAATCCTGAGTTCAATACTCACGACCCATGAGTAGAGGACAGGGTTCATGCTTATGATCCTAGAACTGGAGAGAGGGGTACATGATTCGGTCAGACTCACTGGCTAGCCAGCCCAGTCTTCTAATTGGGAGTTCCAGGTTAATGAAATATCCTGTCTCAAATGGAAAAGGCGGATAGTGTCCACAGAACTCTGCTGCTATGTTCTTTCAGATATATTATCGTTAATGAAGGGAAAAAAATGTTGGTTACTCCAGCATTAAAAAATCAAACAAATTATATCATTCTCTTTAAATACATGCACAGTTTTACATTACAAAAGTCTTAGCAAATAACTAACACATTATAAACTGCTGTTAGTACTTGACAGAATAGAACTGAGCATTAAGTTTTGGCTGGCTCCTTCTCCCACAGCCTATACCACTCAGTACTCACCACCACGGATGAGCATTTCTTAGAGATTGTTCTCATATGCTAAGACCAATGGAGGAACTTCAAAATGATTTTATAGACACTCCTATCAAGTAGGATCATTTAGAAAAAAAGATGACCAGAGTTTTGTCATCTCTTTAGGCACTAGTAGACTTCTTTCTTCTTTTTCTTTTATTGTAAAGCTTTTTTTTTTTTCTTTTTAGATGCTGAGGGTTGATCTCAAGATCTTGTTGCATATGCTCAGCAAATACTTTGTCACAGGACTATACCCAGATCTGGAGAAAAGTCCTGTAGTGTTTATCCTAGTAGCATAAAAAGTTAGGTTCTATAATGTTCTGAATAGATTTCAAATTTTATATTTTATAATTATTCAAAGCATTATGATGACTCTTATTCATTCAGAAAATGAACTCATCCTTCAGAAACTTCTTCAGAATGATGCCAAATGTGTATTTTGTTTTGGCATTTGCCCCTTTAATTATGGTCTGCCTCATGTCTTCATGCTTAGTGTCTGAAATATAGGACAGTGTCAACAGGTTTACTGAACAGTATCCCAAAGGCTTATATGACTTGCTATTTTAATTTCATGATTACAAAGTTTTGAAATAATTCTAATTCAAAAGAACTTGGACACCTTATGAGTGATAATTCTTGTTTTCACAGGACAGTTAATTACTGTCTATAAGCAGAGCTGTCTTGCAAAATGGGCAAAAATATTTGCAAACTATACATCTGGCATGCAGTCTCTAGAAAAATATAAATGACTTGATTAAGTTGGGCAAAAGATCTTTATAGAAATTTCTCCAAAGAATACATACAAATGGCTGGCAGATACATGAAAAATTCTCAGTCTCACTAATTCCTAAAGTAATGCAAGAAAATTGCATGAGGTGCCACTTCACTTACTCCACTTAGAATAGAATATGTTATTACTTAGACAAAGAATGACAAGGGCTGGGGAGGACACAGAGAAAGTGGCATGGAGGCATGTATTTTTGGCTGGAGTAGAAACTTGTACAGCCATTGAGAAAACAACAGAGTGGTTTTAAGAAATAAAGAGTAAGAGATATCATGTGATGCAGCCACCCACCACTGGCTAATTGATCTAATGCATCTAATGCATCTAATATTAGTATGTCAAAGCAATATTTGAATTTCTGTGTTTGTTCTATTACTATTCTCAGTAACTAAGATATAGAATTAACCTATCCACTTATCAAAAGACAAATAGATGTAGAATACAAGGAATGGGTATCATTCAAGAATGAAAACACTGAATAAAATTTGTGACATTTGTGACAATGTAGCTAGGATTGGCGATCACAATATATATTGAAAAAGCCAGAGACAAAGAGATAAATAGCATATGATCTCACTCATGAGAAATCAAAAAAATGTTCTAGAAGAAGAACAATGATTACTAAGATAACAGAGGCGATACCTACACACATTCAGAGAAAGCAGAGAGAGAGAGAGAGAGAGAGAGAGAGAGAGAGAGAGAGAGAGAGAGAGAGTAAATGATATAAATTATAATTGTAATTCCGAGGAACAAATTCAGATGTTTTATTACATGGTAGAAGGAAAATATGGTGAAATGTACATTAAAATAGCAAAAAAAATTGAATGGTTATACCAGAAACAAATGCTGTATTTGCATATATTATTGGATATTCACAACATTGTGAATTATGCATTAAAGTAGCAGAAGAATATTGATATTATTAGAATACCTATCAGTCTATCATCTCTCTCTATCATATCTAGCATCTAGCAATTATCTATCTATCTATCTATCTATCTATCTATCTATCTATCTATCTAACTAAATCTATCTATGTATCTAAATGGGATTTATTAGAATGCCTTGCAGGTTGTGATCTGAATATTCCAACAATATCTATCTCACAACAGAAAGTCAAAGAACCCAACTGTTGTTTGTTCCACAAAACAAGATGTCTCAAATTGTCTCCAGTGTATATTGGAATTCTTAATCCAAAAAAACTGCCTCTTTCCCAGGCAGTTCCTCCAACTGCCCTTGGAGTCATGATTTCAGATCCATTTCAACCTGACTGAATGTTAAACAGGCAGAACCCTTGATGTCAAGGGACTGTCTTCATCAGACATGTAGAGAGGTGTGTGGACATTTAAGTGCTAAGTTTTCTCAAAAATATATTCAATATATATGTTTATTCTACTATTGTAAATTTCAATAAATAAACAAATAAACAAATGAATAAAATAAAAAAAGACAGAAAAATGTGTCCTCAACCTTTTGATAAAATTAATTTTTGCATGTGTCCTTATTACATGCTGGACCACATTCTAGGTGTATGCCCAGGAATGGTATAGCTGGCTCCTCAGGTAGTATTATGTCCAGTTTTCTGAGGAACTGCCAGAATGATTTCCAGAGGGGTTGTACCAGCTTGTAATCCCACCAACAATGGAGGAGTGTTCCTCTTTCTCCACATCCTCACCAGCATATGGTGCCACCTGAGCTTTTGAAGTTAGCCTTTCTGACTGGTGTGAGGTGGAATCTCAGGGTTGTTTTGATTTGCATTTTCCTGATGACTAAAGATGTTAAACATTTCTTTAGGTGCTTCTCATTTGGTATTCCTCAGTTGAGAATTCTTTGTTTAGCCCTGTATCCCATTCTTATAGAGTTATTTGGTTCTCTGGAGTCTAACTTCTTGAGTTCTTTGTATATTTTGGACATTAGCACTCTATCGGATGTAGGGTTGGTAAAGATCTTTTCCAATCTGTTGGTTGACTTTTTGTCTTACTGACAGTATTCTTTCCCTTACAGAAGCTTTGCAATTTTATGAGGTCATGTTTGTCTATTCTTTCTCTTTTCTTATTAGATATTTTCTTTATTTACACTTCAAAAATTTCCCCCCCCATTTCCTCTCCAAAAACTCCCCTATCCCACCTTCCCTTCCCGTGCTAACTAACCCACCCACTCTTAATTCCCTGTCCTGGCATTCCCCTACACTGGGGCATCCAGTCTTTCCAGGACCAAGGGCCTCTTCTCCCACTGATGACTGACTAGGCCATCCTTGGTTACATATGCAGCTGGAGCCTTGAGTCCCTTCATGTGTACTCTTTGGTTGATGGTTTAGTTCCTGGGAACTCTTGGGATACTGGTTGGGGTTGCCAACCCCTTCAGTTCCTTAGGTCCTCTCTCTAGCTCCTCCATTGAGGAACCTATGCTCAGTCCAATAGATGCCTGTAAGCATCTACTTCTGTATTTGTTAGGCAAGAGCAGAGCCTCTCAGAAGACAGCTATATATGGCTCCTGCCAATAAGCACTTCTTGGCATCCACAATAGTGTCTGGGCTTGGAAACTATATATGGGATGGATCACCAGGTGGAACAGCCACTGGATGGCCTTTCCTTCAATTTCTGCTCCAAACTTTGTCCCTGTATCTCCTCCCATGGATATTTCGATCCCTCTTCTAAGAAGGACCAAAGCATCCACACTTTGGTCTTCCTTCTTGAGCTTCATGTGGTCTGTGAATTGTATCTTGGGTATTCTGAACTTCTGCGCTAATGTCCACTTATCAGTGAGTTCATACCATGTGTGTTCTTTTGTGCTTGGGTTACCTCACTCAGGATGATATTTTCTAGTTCCATCCATTTGTCTGAGAACTTCATGAATTCATCATTTTTAATAGCTGAGTAGTACTCCATTGTGTAAATGTACCAAATTTCTGTATCCATTCCTCTGTTGAAGGACATCTGGGTCTTCTCCAGCACCTGGGTATTATAAATAAGGCTGCTATGAGCATAGTGGAGCATGTGTCCTTATTACATGTTGGAGCATCTTCTGGGTATATGCCCAGGCATGATATAGCTGGCTCCTCAGGTAGTATTATGTCCAGTTTTCTGAGAAACTGCCAGAATGATTTCCAGAGTAGTTGTACCAGCTTGCAATTCCACCAACAATGGAGGAGTGTTCCTCTTTCTCCACATCCTCACCAGTATCTGTTGTCACCTGAGTTTTAGATCTTAGCCATTCTGACTGGTGTGAAGTGGAATCTCAAGGTTGTTTTGATTTGCATTTTCCTGATGACTAAGGATATTGAACATTTCTTTAGGTGCTTCTCAGCCATTTCATATTCCTCAGTTGAGAATTCGTTGTTTAGCTTTGTACCCCATTTTTTTGAGGAAATTTTAATTTATTTTATTTTGTTCTTTATAAAAGATCAAAACACATTCAGAGAGAGCAAGCAGCTCATTAGCCTCTTGTTAACAAAAGGTATGTAGTTTATAGTATTATCTTAGGGTTTATTTTTTTTAATTTTTATTAGATTTTTTTTATTTACATGTCATATGATATCTCCTTTCCCGGTTTCCTCTCCAGAAAAAAAAAAAATCAACCCTGTTCTCTCTTCCTCCCCCTGCGCACCAACCTACCTTCTCCTGCTTCCTGGCCCTGGCATTCCCCTACACTGAGGCATAGAACCTTCACAGGACCAATGACCTCTCCTCCCCTTGCTGCTGGAGCCATTAGTCCTACCATATGTACTCTTTGGCTGGTAGTTTAGTCCCTGGGAGCTCTGAGGGTACTAATTCATATTGTTGTTCAAGGGTTATTTGGTTCTCTGGAGTCTTACTTCTTGAGTTCTTTGTATATATTGGACATTAGCCTTCTATTGGATATAGGGTTGGTAAAGATATTTTTCTATCTGTTGGTTTCCATTTTGTCCTATTGACAGTGTTCTCTGCCTTACAGAAGCTTTGTGATTTTATGAGGTCCCATTTGTTGAATCTTGATCTTAGAGCATAAGTCATTGGTTTTTTGTTCAGGAAATATTTCCCTGTGCCCATGTATTTGAGGTTTTTCCTACTTTCTCTTCTATTAGTTTCAGTGTATCTGGTTTTATAGGTCCTTGATCCACTAGAACTTGAGCTTTGTTCAGGGAGATAAGAATGGATTAATTTGCACTCTTTTGCATGCTAACTGCCAGTTGAACCAGCACTATTTGTTGAAAATGCTGTCTTTTTTGCCACTGGATGATTTTAGCTCCTTTGTCAAATATCATGTGACCGTAGGTGTGTGGGTTCATTTCTGGGTCTTCAATTCTGTTCCATTGATCTACCTGCCTGTCTCTGTATCAATATCATGAAGTTTTTATCACTATTGCTCTGTAATACAGTTTGAGGTCAAGGATGGTGGTTACTCAAGAAATTCTTTTATTATTGAGAATAGTTTTCTTTATCCTGAGTTTTTTGTTATTCCTAACAAATTGCTCTTTCTAACTCTATGAAGAACTGAGTGGGAATTTTGATAGGGATTTGCATTGAATCTGTAGATTTCTTAAGGTAAGATGGCCATTTTTATTATATTAATGCTGCCAATCCATGAACATGGAAGATCTTTCCATCTTATGAGATTGTCTTCTATTTCTTTCTCCAGAGACTTGAAGTTATTGTTATACAGATCTTTTACTTGCTTGGTTAGAGTCATACCAAAGTTTTATTATTATTATTATTATTATTATTATTATTATTATTATTGACTATTGTGATGGGTGTCTATACAAAGAATCAACAAAACTAGGAGCTGGTTCTTTAAGAAAATTTACAATAAACCCTTAGCCAGACCAAGCAGAAGGCATAGAGACAGTATCCAAACTAATAAAATAAGAAATGAAAAGGGAGACATAACAACAGAAATTGAGGAAATCCAAAAAGAAATCAGATCTTACTACAAAGCTTATATTCAACAAAACTGGAAAATCTGGATGAAATGGGCAAGTTTCTAGACAGTTATCAGGTACAAAGTTATATTAGGGTCTGATAAACCATCTAAACAGTCCCATAAACCCTAAAGAAAAAGAGACAGTCATTAAAAGTCTCCCCACCAAAACAATCCTAGGACCATATGGGTTTAGTGCAGAATTTTATCAGACCTTCAAATAAGACCTAATACCCATACTCTTCAAATTAATCCATAAGACAAACAGAAGGTAGTCTACCCAACTCCTTCTATGAAGTCACACTATGCTGATACCAAAACCGCACAAAGACCCAACAAATAAAATGAACTTTAGCCCAATTTCCCTTAAGAATATAGATGCAAAAATACTCAATAAATTTCTCACAAACCAAATCCAACACATCAAGATGTTCATTTATCATGATCAAGTAGGCTTCATCCTAGGGGTGCAGGTTCAGTTCAATATATGGTAATCTTTCAATATAATCAAACTCAAAGGAATAAAAATACATGATCATTTCATTAGATACCGAGAAAGCATTTGACAAAATTCAATATCCTTTCATGATAAAAGCCTTGGAAAGATAAGGAATTCAATGCCCATACCTAAACATAGTAAAAGCAATATACAGTAAACCTGTAGCCAACATCAAACTAAATGGAGAGAAGCTTGAAGCAATCCCACTAAAATCAGGGACTAGGCAAGGATGCCTACTCCTCCATACATATTCAATACAGTACTCAAATTCCTAGCTAGAACAATTAGAAAATAAAAGGAGATCAAATGGATGGATACAAATTGGAAAGGAAGAAGTCAAAATATCACTACTTGCAGATGATATGATATTATATTTAAGTGACCCAAAAATTCCACCAGAGAACTTCTAAATCTGAAAAACAACTGCAGCAAAGTGGCTGGATATAAAATTAACTCAAACAGATCACTAGTCGTCCTCTACTCAAAGCATAAACAGGCTCTACTCAAAGCATAAACAGGTTGAGAAATAAATTATGGAAACATTTTTCTGTCTTTAATAGTGGTGTAATGAAAAATATTCCTTCTGGATTGGGGCTTCTCAATTTTCTCCTGCAATCTGATGACCATGTGCTGTTTGTGGTTGGCTGTAAAATCTCCTGACATGGGTATATGAAAGTGGTTTTGTTCCACTTTATAAATACGCAGTAACTTTGTGGGGGTGGGGAAACACAGATTAGTTTAAATCTTTTATTTGTCAGTATTTCAGAGACATGAAACCAATGGAATGTTGGATGGCTGAGTGGAGTGAGAGCAGACACATAACATAGAGGCAGACAGATGGTCCTTTGATCCTTGAGTTTTGAGATTATAACCTGATACTTCAACTGTAAACAAACAAACAAACAAAAGCCTAACTAACTGACATCTGCAAGTCAAAGATGCATTTAACATCGGATAAAACTCCCATGAAGCAAAGAAAAGTTAAATCATCATAGGTTGGTAGATCTCTGTCTCTCTCTGTTCTGTTTCTAGCTGGTGTGTTTGTGTGTATGTGTATGCTTTACTACAACAATTGAGTTAGGCAGCTATGTAGGTTACAAAGTTCTATCAAGAGGTTTTGTTAGCTGAAGATTGTAAGATATTAATATAATGGCTCAGTTCAAATTCAAAAGCATCAGAATCAAAGATGTCTATAGCATCATTACACTGAAGGCTGAAGGCCTAAAAAGAACTCAGGAGAATGTTCATATAGGTCTTGGAGCTTAAAGAGTCAACAAGAAGGATGCCTTATGCCAGCAGAGAGAGACAATCCTCTCTTCTTCACCTGTTTGTTCAACCTCTCCCCAGATGATTATTGTGTATGTATGTACAAGGAGAATGGAGCTTCCTTAGTCTACCAACTCATGTCAATATCTTCTGGAAGTACCCTCAGAAAAATACACAGAAGCAGTGCTGTATATATTCTCCTGGTACCCCTCCATCCAATAAATTTACGCTTAAAATTTATTCTTGGAAAGTGATAACTCATTTTTAGTATCTTTGAGCAAGAATGCAAACAAGTAAACACCAGAAAACAACCCAATTAAAAAATAGGACATGAACTATATAAACAGTTCTCAAATAATAATACACAACTGGCTAAGAAACACTTAAAATGTTCAGTATCTTTAGATATCAGGGAAATCCAAATTAAAACTACTGTGATATTCATTTTACCCAATCAGATGGCCAAGATAGAAAACCAAATGACAGCAGATAGAAACATACTGGTGGGGGAAAAAAGAACTTAAGTAGAGATCATTTTTAACATGACAGTTAGGAGATTCTAGATAAACTGGAGAGGCAAACCATGTCTTAAAATAGTTCTAGCAAAAATATATGTCAACCATCTAATTATTAATACAGCAAAAAGAAAACTTCAAAGAGCCATGGACTTCGTCCTTTTCCCCTTGTGTCAGAGAAGAAACAATTATTTGAACAAGTACATTATTTTTTATGTTTGGTTTTATATCCTAATTTGAAGGAGAAAATGGTGAATAAATAAAAATAGATGTAATAAAAGTGATGCGTTCTATCAAATTAGTTCCAAGTAAAGCTATGAATTAGCCAGTTTTTAAATTTGGAAATGTCTTTGTATCTCCTTAAAGTATTTTTTCTTGCTAATATGTTCCCTTTTCATTTACTTCTCAGCTAGTTTATGCTAAGACTTTAATAGATAGTCTCTTTTCCTTTCAAATTTTACCTGGAAACCTCCTTTTGCTGATCAAGCAATTAATACAATATTATGAATTTACTAGCATAATGGCTTATTGTATTATTGATACTTTCTGTGGAGGTAAAAAGTTTAGAAATTAAGAAATTACATATAGATGGAAGAATTAGAAGTCACCATGTAGTGAATACACTTGCATGTGCAGAATCATAGCAAGTATTCCTTAAATATCTACTTACAGTTTTATAATAACTACTCTGTGAATACTAAACATATTGAATTAATATAATGGAAATGATTCATTTGCTAATTAGAAATGAAATTTATTAATTGTTATGGTGGTTTACATTTCTAAAATAATTTAATGCACAGTTTTTCATGTTATCTAAGTAAGCATGTAGGGAGGAAAACACAGTTTTATATTTCAGAAATGAAAGAATAGAGTCTCAGAAAGATTAATAGATTTGTTCAAGGTGGCCCAAACAGTATGTGATAAAAGCAAGAAGAGAAATTCATGTATCTGGACATCTGGCCTGGTAGTTTTTCCATCACTGTCTTTGTTAGTTAAGATAGAAAAGTGATTGAATATGGGTATGTATATATTCAACATACATTTATTCAATGGACATATGAGAACAATAGACAAGATTTCTCAGAGGGACACCTCAGACTAGATTCCTATATAACTAGATTTCTATAATACAAAGCAAAGAGAGAGAAATTTTATATAGAGAAAGAGATATAAGGATTTTCTAGTTGTGAAACAAAACATTGTAGTCTTTATACTAGAACATGCTCATGGTTATGGCTTTGTATATATATACATTAGAGCTACAGAAACATGAAAGAAGAAGATATAAATGAAAAGGTAGAGAGATGAGTGAACGGTAAAGTACAGAGAAGCAAAGAGGTCTCCTTATTTTGTTTGCATGAAGTCAATATCTCTGGCTCTGCTAACAGTACCTAAATATCTTACTGGTAATCCACCTCTCCTCAGTTCTATATTTATGTACACATGAATCACAAGAGGTTGAAATAGTATCTTCCCCAAAGAACAGTTGTCCAATCCATATCAATCAGGTGTAGTGGTGGAGGCACGTGTATGTGTTAATACTTGTGAACAAATTGAATGCATCTAGAACCATCTCTAGAATTGAGAGGCATCTCTAAATTTATCTAGGAGAGATATTCCAAACCTGTATTCAGAGAGGGATAATTGAGGAGAGAAGGCATTCCCTTAATATGGGTGACAGCATCTTATGAACTGCATACCTGGGCAAAGTAAAAGGAGAATAAGGAAAAAGCCATCCAAGTGCCAGCAGACCTGATCTGTCTCCTGGCTACCTTGCTGTGAACTGAGCTGCTTTTTTGTGCCTTCCTTACCATGATACTATAAATACACTAAAACTGAGCAAATTAATTCTGTATTCATTTACATTCTTTCTTTCAAGTATTTCTCATAATAGAGATGAAAATGACTAGAGTATTTTATTGAAGATTCCCCAAAGAGAGTCCCTATTCTCTTTCTGGTGAGATTGCTGAAGTTGAATGTGACCAACGGTCTTTGCTGCTGTCTTCTTGAGAAAGGCTTTCATCAGAAGACAATTATCTTTGGGTTTCTTGTATTTCTATACACCTTGTAGGCAATGCACTATTACTTCTCTCCCATTTATATTTTCAAATATATTTGAGTTGTAAACTGAGAAGATAAAAGAAGAAATTCAAAGCAAAACAAGGAGCTGTAATCAACACATGATGAAAGATTTGGGTTCTATAAGGTTAAAGTTCCTCTACTGAAACATAGCCTCCTACTAAGTAGGCATCGATATGAGCCTACTGCATCACCATCATTGGCTTAGAAGGAGATAGAAGTAGACTGAGAAGGTTGCTCATGCTCCTGATTGTGTCATAAATAATAAACTAGTCCAATAGTTTTATTTCTTCTATCAACATCCATATAACTTAGTCAGATGGCCTTGTTATCATCCAAGGTGGATATAATCTCAGATCATTCCCTTTTTCTGACACTCTGCAGATTAACAAATACAGAGATTTAGAAAAGTTTTGATAGTTGTTTGACTTTTGTCTTGTAGTATGTGAATATAATTATCATGATTATACTTCTTAGTTACATATACTATTATATTTATTTTTAAGTGGTTTTAAATTAAAATTCAATTACTATTACCTAACAAATCTTGAGGGACAGGGAGCTGTTAAAGTAAGAGGGCACTAGGTTCAGATCCTCAGACACCTTGTTAAAAGCCATATGGTGATGCACATGTATAATACAAGCTCTGGGAAGGCATAGAGAGGAAAATTTGAGATGCTTTTGGCCTGCTCAGTATATGAATTTTATGTTTCATGAGAAACCTTGTCTGAAAAACATTAAGATAGATAATGAATAAGCAAGACACTCGATATTGACCTCTGGATTTCACATACAAACATACACATACAAATTTTCATGAGGGTTTTCCAAGTAAGATAGTGACCTACAAGCTACACTGGAGTGAGTGGATGATTATAGATATGGAGAAAGAATGAAAGAGGAATATTTTATTCCATCAAAAGTGGTTTCTCTAGTCCTTAAGATTCATGTGATCAGTGCTCCAGTTAACTTTCTCTAATACCAAACTGGTACTTTTGGTTGTGGTTATAAGCAGTACATTGGTTGCCATAATATCAGATACCATAAGATTTCAGCAGTCAACT
Source organism: Montemys delectorum (assembly GCA_019843815.1). Classification (NCBI taxonomy): domain Eukaryota; kingdom Metazoa; phylum Chordata; class Mammalia; order Rodentia; family Muridae; genus Montemys; species Montemys delectorum. The sequence goes on along the minus strand of JADRCD010098893.1, from coordinate 16,136 downwards.
ACAAATCAGACTTGAAGATTTCATTACCAAGGCAACTTTGGCAAAAGAAAGTTTATTTTGATTTATGGTTTAAGAGGGATAAAAATCCATCATGGCAGAGAGGCATGGTAGTGGGAGGAACAGGAAGTGAAGAGAACATATTTATCACAAGAAAATCAAACCAAGAAGAGAAGAGAAACTGGACATGGTAATGAACTCTTAAATTTACTTCCAAAGACATACTTCCTCAAAAAAAGACCTCACCTTTCAAAGGTTCCATAGTATCCCTGAAGTAGCACAAGCAGCTGGGAAGCCTGAATAATCAAATCCCTAAAACTAGGGGAGCATTTCTCATTTAGGCCACCACAGATGGGGATTTTCTAACAGTGGGACCCAGAGACTTCTATATCCATGACTGTCTTTAGCCCTGCAACAGGAAACTGGAAAAGGTCAGGATGTCACAGGCAGAGCTACATGGAAAAAATCTATGACTGGCCAGTATCTCAGGAAGCAGAGCCAATTATCTCTACAAAGGAAAAACAGTACTGGTAAAAATCCATACTTAGTACCAACCAGAGCAGGTCTAGGAAGACAATACAGAGAATCTATGATTGCAGAAATCACGGTGAACCTAAACACTATATATAGTCACATTGTACTCTATTTTTAGCATGGATTAATTGCTAGACAGTGAATGTTGACTGAGGTAGTACTCAACATGAAGGGGTGGGGCATAGATAAAAGCTTGTTCTCTGAATATGAGTTTAACAGAGGAAATCAGCACTAAAATATTATAACTTAAGCATCCCTGAACACTGCAGATGCTTCTACTGAAAGAACATAGGTAAGTAGATATACAAACACCAGCACAAAAACACAAGTAACATAAGAAACCAAGACAATATGCCTCTTCTAAAAATTAACATCTCATAAACAAGGGAGCTGGTGAAGACACCTCAACAAATTCTAGACTCAGAAGTCAAGAGTGTAGTAGAGATATATTTACTTAAAGAAGACAAATAATTTCCAATCAAACACAAAAATCAGATGAAAAAATATGGAAATAAAGTCACAATAAACAATAAAAAAGAGACAGTGATGCTGAAGAAGAGTGAACTATAAATCATGCTAGTAATGAAAAATGCAACAGGTCAAGTTAAATAAAACGTTTACTGGAAAGCCTCACTAATAAAATGGGTCATGTGGAAGATTAAATATTAGGGGTGGACGACAATATAAATGAGTTTGAGTATTCCTTCAAGGTCAATGATAACTTTAAAAATATAAGAAGGGAACATAGAAGAACTTTGGACTATCACAGAAGGCATATTTACTATAGACATAGAATGAGAAAAATTTATGTGAAAGGTATAAAATATTTTTAATAAAATCATAGAAGAAATTTCTCAATACAAGGGAAAGATAAACATATCAGATAGAAGAAGCACACAGTACAGATGGGATTGCTAATCAAGCTCAACTCTATCATACTCTGACTCACTGGGTGGGTCCTGCAAATCCTGCAATCTGTGTTGGCCAGGTAGAGGGTGTCCAGGCTGTATGGCAGCAGAATTGGTGGCTGACCATCTAAGTGCCTGACTTCATTGCTCTCCTTCCCTGGCACTAGAAGGATCTTGTCAAGAGTTGGAGGCTTGAAAGATCAAAGGCTCTGTACTACTATCATTTTACTAATTGTCCATGTAGTCAAATTTCTTTTACAATACTTATGTGTATATCTATAAATAAATTCCACTCTTAAAAAAATAAAGAAGAAAAAAGAAAAAACCCTATTTAATAAAACAGAATTGATGATGTAAAAAAAAAATTCCACTCCTAGCCATCATAACTTTTGCAGTGAGCAGCAGTTAATACAGCAATATATAATTCTCAAAATGACAATAGGTAATGGTAGAGGAGAGCTTAGTCCTGAATAGATCGTTTATCTCATCCTCTCCAAGGTTCAGGGAATATTGTAGAAAAGATAACAGAAAGAACAAAAGACCTGAAAGACATGAATATACTATACAAATATGTCATCTGATATGACAGAGCCATTGTACCTGTAAGCTACTGCAGATATGTATCCAGTACACAATCTGCACTAGACTTGGACCACCACAGAATGTAGAAAGGTTTATGAAGTACTATCCCTCCCTGAAGAAGTATATCAATGATTGGAGCAAGTCAATGATGCTTGGAGAACGGGAGTCATGATCTTTAGTAGAATAGGCAATGATAAATTGGTTTGTTTTAGGAATTAAATTCCTACCTATGTTCATGTAAACCCCAAAAACAAGTGGGTCACGTCCAAAGACATGAATGTAGAAGGGTCACTTCTTGGAAGAGCATTTAAAGTGAGGGAATCGGGGAATCATAGAGGATAATAGGTAGTAAAAATGACTAAAACCCATTGTATGCTTGTATGAAGATATTAAAGAATATAAAAAAATATCAAAAATTCTCAGTTAATCCCAATGCATAAGGATAATATGGTAATTTGTTTGGACTGTAAATATAGGATGTAGAAATGCGTCTGGATAATTACCGTAGCATGGTGATTGTATGAAATATATATTTGCTATATACACGGCAAATCCTGACGATATCTCAACTCAATTATTGTATTTAACAGCATTAAAATTATAATTTTCCTTATAAACTTACTAGAATACTGTGTAACATACAACTCTTAAATGTTTAATAAATCTTGTATAAACTACGACAATTAATTCTGTCTTCATGGAGTGCCTAAGGATTTAGTGAGTTCTGTAGGATGAGAATGTATTCAGTACATACTTATAAAAATGTAGAGTCTTCATAATATCTACTGTGAGACAGGGATGGTGGTATATGCCTGCAAGGCAGAGGCAAGAGAACAGCATAATGTACCAGGCAATCTTAAACAATGAGAGAGAGAGAGAGAGAGAGAGAGAGAGAGAGAGAGAGAGAGAGAGAGAGAGAGAGAGAGAGAAAGAGCAGTAATTACAGAATCAGAGGTGCTGAGGCAGGAGAATTTGGAGATAATGACAAGTTTGACCAGCTCACACACACACACACACACACACACACACACACACACACACACACACACACAAACACAATGATATAAATTTTCTGAAGTGATGAAATACACTAAATGTCCTTAACAGTGTGACTTGATTTCTCTGAAGTAAATACTGAGGTCCATTAGCAGAATTTAAAACTTGAAGAAGTAGTTGTTGTTATATGAGCTCTCAAATACATTAAAACAACATAAAATATAATTGTTGAAATATTAAATATTCTTATAAAAGACCATAGACAAATGAGACAGACTAGATAAATTTTAGACAATTGCTAAAATATAAACCAATTTATTTTAACGTGAAATATGCAGGAAAAAGATATAATTAGAAAATTGTCCCTCTAACTCTAGAAGTTAAACATCTAAATTTGGTGAACATCTTTTAAAGCATAAAGGCACGTGTTTAATAAGGAATATGGAGTAAATAGTCAAACAAGACTTCCCTATATGGAAAGAGGAATTCAAAGTGAATGGTGCCCCAAGAGAGCATTTGTAACAGTGTGACAGTGTTCTCTTAGTGACGGAAAGAGCAACCCTTTAACAATTGCATGACATCTTTTTATAGATGGACACCATGAAATAATCTGACTCATTTTAGTTTTAGATGTCTATATTATATTCTTTTGATAATGCCCTTGCAAAAACTAAAGTTTATGACCAATTCTTAGATGTAGATGTGAAAGTGGAGTTAGTAGGTTAAAATTTAAGAATACCTTAAAAGCATTTGAAATATAGTATAAAGTTGACTTCTTCCAAGTTTCAGACTTCATGTTCTATGATTTTCTTCAATCCAGTGAATATAAACATTTCAAGGACAGTCTTTTACAAGTAACTCATGATGTTTGAAGTGTAAATGTATTAAGTGTGTTTGGACTTAGTGATGGTATAATTTATAATGGGGTACTGTGTGCAATGCCTTTATAATATGAGAAGTGTCTATATTTAGTATAGAGTGAAGTGAATGCAATCAGTTCTCTAGCACCCTTCAATAGGGACCATTCATTTTTGTTTTGTTTTAGTTTTGGTATGAATATAAACACAAACTTTTTAAATACTTCAAGTTTTACCTTGGTTATCTATTCTGACACTCTTGTACTTTTGTCTTTGGCTACTGCTGATCTCAGTCTCTCCCCCTTTTTGGGACGGAGTCTCTCTGTAGCCTAGGCTGGCCTCACACCAGAGTTCTTCCTGCTCTGATCATTTTATTATTGGTATGTACCACCATGGCTAGTGATAGTCCTCAGAGGTGAGAGCCAACATTTCCTAGATGTCTGCAAATCCCGTCATGAATGAAAATGTCTGTAGTCTACAAACATGTTTCTAAACAATATGAAAGAAAATCTTTAGAGTAGGAGTAATCACTTACAAGCATTACTTTAGTTATAATAGGGGAAAGAAGAGAAATAGGTGTATTCATTTCTGAACAGTAGAATTATCAGCAGGTTCCTTGTGTGGTCTTATCTATATTTTTTAAACTTCCAATCTATTTGTGATAAAAGCTAAAATCATATCACATATACCCTACATTTCTCCATAAAGAAGCAAATAAACAATTAGAGATAGATTTAAAGCTATTTCTTTGCTATGAAGCTTATTAATCTGTTTCTTTAGGTAAAATATATAAATTTGAAATAGCCATTGTATCTAATGTCATCATAAAAGAGCCTTTAAATATTGATGTTAATGTGAAATCTACTTTAAGCAATTGCATGATTGACTCATTAAATTTAAGATAAAAAGTACAGATTATATGTATACCAAAAAAAAGAATAACCCAGTGGAGGAAGAATAGAAGTCATATGAAATTACAAAGAACAAAGAGGAAAACCAACCAAGAATCTTCATGCAATTGGTCATCTGAGAAGTGCAAATAATTGGAGATGATTTTCATTGTTGCTAGAAAAGTTCTAGATGTACATTTACTAATATATATATGAACTTAATAATTTAGAAAATATTTGTAAATAAATATAATATAATATGTATAATGAAAAATTTAAGTTCATATTTATTATTTTCCTAATCTTTACACCAAATCAGAATTTAATTGTGTCCACAGCTACGGAACAATTTTCTATCTTCTTTTAACAATCTATTCAAATATAATATTTAATACTTCTCATTACATTTTAATATAAATGTTAATTATACCATGATTTATAGTATAAAAGTGTTCAGTGAGAGGAGCATAAAAATGAAATATTTAAATATCATTCACACAAGTAAAAAATTTTATGCCACAATTAAGAATTCAAATTTCAAGAAATATTCATGATAACATGAAATAAAATATAAATGCAAATATGACAAAGGACACAACTTAAATATAAGGAAAAAATACACTAGAAAAGGAGAGAATCGACCCAAAAGTGAATTTACATTTATTTCAAGCTTATATAATAAGTAGTTTTAAGTTAACTAATTACTTATAATTTTGTGGGGTTTTCCAAATAGTTTTTTTTTTAAATTTGATGTGTTTATAATGAAAAAAAATCTGTTTTAAATACAAACAAAAATTAAATATTCTGCTCTGGATGAAAGTAACTCATCCGTAAAATTATATACTACTACTCACATTTCAGAGTACTCAATAAGGTAAGAAAAATTAATTTTATTTTATGGTACAGAGGTTCAAAATGAGAGCCATGCTTTGTGCTTGTGATGTGAACATTTCTCATATTGGCACCAGCAGCAGAATGTACACTACTTTGCATTTTTAGTTCATTTCTCTTAGCATTACATGACCTTATGCTTGATTTGCATAATTTAAATGATTCTTTTGAGTGGCATGCAGTTGCATAATTATTCTTTTAATTACAGTTATTAACCTGTTTGTATAATAGCAGATAATTTGAATAGATCATTTCACCTTTTAAATTTTGCAGCTTCATGTGCAATATAGAGAAGACTATATCAAAATGTTAAAATTATAATGGCAGACATAATGAGAACTATCGAGAGGCCTTTATGGTGATAGATTTGTCTTTCTCCTCCACACACACAAAGAAAATGCTGTTCTATTTAAGTATGAAAATAAAATACTATTTAGCTGTTATTGTTTATGTAAGTTGTAGAAAATCATTCACCAAAAAGCATGAATAAGTAAACAAAAGTAATGTATGTTAGGTTGCTTGACAATATTAGACTGCATGCACTCTTTCTTATCTTAATAAAGAATTTTCCTTTATATAAAAAAATCTGAGAACCAAATAATGTATTAGTAAAACAGATGTGCTCAACTCCAGGTAAATATATAACAATTGCATTCAAAGTCAAATGGATGCTGATGGCATTTGCATTCCTGCAGTTGTCTACATGCAACAATCTTTGCTTCTATTAATCCTTAAAATTAAAATAGCTATCCATTATTTTCACTTCAGATTTATTAATACAAACGGAAAGTTGTTAAAAATGGTAGCATATATCAAACTCTAAATTTTCATAATTATTTTCCAAGTAGACTAGCACTGAGGTTTGTGGAGACAAGGCAAATGGCTAATTCCCCACAAGGAATGGAATATGGTTTTTTAAACTTGTGATTCAGAGACTAGAGAGCTAATTCTGGGATGTTGTAGCTATCTTCTCTTCCTATAATGAACTAACACTTCCAAAAATATACCTGCAATTTTACCTTAGGAAGCATTTACTCGACTGTCACAACTGTAGGTGCTACAGAGGAAGTCTAGGTAGAGATGGCAGAGATGTGTCCTACTTACAAAGAGCTTGTGTTTTCACTTTCTAAGTGATGGGTTTGTATAAGCAATTTTCCTGCAAATAAAAACAATATTGAAGCATTGTAAGCAACAAAATGTGGTATATAGACAATGCTTTCCAATTGACCAGGTAAAGGCAGGTGAAAGGATTTTAGTAAAAGATGGAAGATTAAGATTTGCCAGGAACATTTAAGAGTCCTGAGTAAAAATCAGAAAAATTCCCAGCGTAATGTTCAACTGTGGTTTTCTGTGATGGTCTCCATTTTCTGTAAAGATGTTTGTTTGTTGTTTTTTGTTTAATTAATTAATTAATTAATTTATTTATTTATTGTTTATTTGCGGGTGTAGATACAATTTAGAACGTAGTAAAGAATCATTCTGCTGTAGAAAAGTGGCAGTAGGGATGCTTTCCTAAGATCCATGACCTTACTAGCCCCATGTAATGGCCAAGGTTTCTGGTACTGTTATGTCCATTTTGGAAGCATTCCCGAACACCAAAAGACCACCAAGGAGCCAATTCTGATGTAATCGCACTAGGGTCTTTATTTAGGTTCGCGCTTGGGTTCACTCACCATTTCTGATGCAACAGGACAGGAGAGAGAAACCCCTTGGCCTCAGCTAGACAGGGTTTTATAGAAAATGGTGTGCAAGCGATGGGGTGACTAGCCTGTCAAGCAGCTAATTGAATGACTACTGTAAGCTGAGTAAGGTGAGTGCTCTGAAGTAAAACCATGAACAATCACAAATGCTCTGAAAATATATCTGGAACTATCAGACTAATCCTGATTGGCTGTTGCTAAGGAGTAGCTAGGGAGTAATTCTGGGGTATGGGCCAGAGACAAGCTATGTGTCTCTTCCTAGAACTTGGGTGTAGCTTGGGTTCAGCTGCAGGTTAAGTTCTCAGGCCCTTTTTCTTTTAAAAGGGAAGCTGGTTCCAAGATAGACTGGGTTCAGTCCCTCAGTACCAGGCATGATTTCTCTCTTTTTGAGTAGGGCTTAAGGCCAATAAGACAACTGTTGGTTGCCACCCACACGCGAGGACCGTTTACTGCACCTTTTTGCATAGCTTGCCATGCTAGAAACTGCTGTCGTACTTCCTACAGTTTGCACCTAGGAAGAACTGTTTAATTGCTTCCTTTCTGTGCCAGGTTGAATAGTATTTTCTGTAACCATGAATGATAGACTGCAGGAAAGTAATTTTCAGGTCAGATCCAGCTGAAATCTTGCAAAACCTGTGCCCTAAATGTCCAGCGTCTTCAGGAAGAGAGATCCACCCTCAATCCCAGAAAGGCAACAGTCCTAGGCTGTTTTGGGAGTCTCTTGGACCACCTTGACCAGACATAGAAAAGGAGATTTCTTTTGGCTAGTACTGGGTTTTTGGCTAGTTTGTAGTTCTTGTGAGGAGCATTGTCAGCCTAAGCAGCTTAATCTCTCTCTCTCTCTCTCTCTCTCTCTCTCTCTCTCTCTCTCTCTCTGTGTGTGTGTGTGTGTGTGTGTGTGTGTATTGTACATACACATATATGTTTTGGTGTATAATTTTGGGTGAATATAAAATAATGTAATTCTCTGAGGCTTTATCAAACAGGGTTGGGATTATTTGTGTCTTGTCCTGCCTTCTCTTTCTGTATTGACCTCTGTTCCTTCTACTTCATACATGGTCCCTATGTACGTTCCTAGTTTCTGTGTTTCAGTTCAATGCTATAGTCATTCCTCACATGAATGGATTTGCATCTACAAGCCACAAGCCACAGATGAGAGAAAACATGTGGTATTTGTCTTTCTGGATCTAGGTTACCTCACTCGATATATTTTCTGGGTCCATCCATTTACCAGAAAATGTTATGATTTCATTTTTCTTTCCAGCTGAACAGTATTTTATTGTATATAAGTACACATCTTCATTGTCTACTCATCTGTTGAAGGACATTTAGGTTGTTTCCATTTACTGGCTATTGTAAATAAAGCAGCAATGATCATGGCTGAGCAAGTACCTGAAGAGGGATGGAGAATCCTTTGGACATATGTCAAGGTGAGATAGATCTGAGTCAGGTGGTAGATTTGCTTTTAGTTTTCATTTTTGTTGTTGATTTTTGTTCTTGTTTTTGGGTTTGTTTGCTTGCATTTTGAGGGTGCTTCATACTGATTTCCAGAGTTGGTGCACCAGTTTTTATTCCTGTAATCAGTGAATGAGGGTCCTCTTCCTCTACAACAATCAGCATTGTTTTGTCAGTTGTTTGATTGAACTTGGCCATTCTGACTAAAATTCCAAAGTTGTTTTAATAGTTTGTATTCTCTAGTTGCTAAGGATAAAGAATACTTTTTTTGAGGTATTTCTTAGACGTTTTTATTTCTTCTATTGAGAAACACCTGTTTAGATTCCTTGCCCATTTTTTAATTAGGTCATTTGCTTCCTTAACTCTTGTGAATCTTGAATATTAGCTCTCTGTCAGATGAATAGATATCAATAGATCATGGCAAATTTAGCCCCAGCAGACACACCTACACCAACAGTTACACCACAGCTCTTTTCTCTGTGAAAAGATGTTGAAATTTGTTAGGGCCATGATAACAGGAGATTCTGCTGTCAAACAGTTTTCCCTAGAAATGGTTGCATGAACAGGGCTGGAACAATGGCAATATCAATGGACATGTGGCTATGGAAAGAGGAAAATTTCCAACCCTTAGACAAAGAACTATAGGCAACTAATGACTGCTGGAAAAAGGAGAGTTAGCCTCTTCCAGGTATGAGCTCTCTTTTTGGTTGTCTAATGCAAATTGGACAGCCTTGAAATCGTATACATACAAACAACAAAAACAGACTTGGCAGGATGTATTTACATATATATTTGTGCATATAAATACACTCATTCATACATATGTATGCATGTTACAATAATAAAGAAAAAGAGGCTGTCAACTTGAGAGAGGGGGGATGATTGTGACTGAAAGGGGGAAGTGATGTAATCTATTTCAATTAAAAACATTAAGAACAAAAAATGAAAAGAGAACAATCAATCATTATACTAGACAGTACCATCAATGCTCAGTAAGACATACCAGGTATATCTCTTTCCTTCTGCTATTGTACTCCTGGTAAGTTAGCAAGCAAGCCACTTCTGTCGGTTTTGCATCTCTCCCACCTGAGCTTGTATGCCATAGTGTCCTTGCTTCTCTAACCTTAATTTAGAATCCCACTAGCTCCAAACTCAACTATTGCAATATTCTTGTAGCAGAACTTCTTTCTCACTGTTGAATCCTTATAAATCCTTCAAAATCATTCTGAGATTAAAACGTGGCTATATTAATTCCTTGCTTAACATCAGTCTCCTTCCATTAGCTCTTACATTGAAACCCTCAGAATACCTAATACTGAACAGGTTTTGACCTACAAAAAGAGCAGTCCTCTAATGCATCTGCTGAAAACTTCTATAAGGAGGTTTTGAACTGGAGATTACAGAATACCCATCTAAAATGACATTCAAATGAAAACATTAATTATCTCATCTAAAATATTTATTTTTCAAAGTTATGCTACATAGCTTCCCTTTTGGAAACTGTCTTATTATTCTTGCTTATATATCCTAAGTATAATTAACCATTAAACAACCTTCTAAATAACAGCACTTATTATCGGAAGTGATTGCTATCATAATATTTGTTTGTTATGTTTTTATAATAGCCTAGGCAGTAACTATTTCTGGTTCATTGTGGTGTTCCTAGAGCCATCTTAAGCAGGGAGGTTGATTTTGTTCAAAGCTTTCATGTTCATCCCATGGTTGCTTGGTCAGAATATCATAGTGATAGAAACAAAAGAAAGCGAAGATTTTTCATTTGAGATAGTCATGAAACAGAGAGTACACGGGGCTCAGGGGCCAGGTGCAAGTTCAGGGGAACACCCCAATGAACTATTTCTTTCTTTTTTTTTTTAAATTAGGTATTTTCTTTATTTACCTGACTAATACAGATGTAGAGGCTCACAGCCATTCATTGAACTGAGTACACGGTCCCCAATGAAGGAGTTAGAGAAAGGTTCTATGGAGCTGAAGGGTTTGCAGCCCCTTAGGACGAACCATTTCTTTCAGGTAAGTCCACCTCAACTTCCAAGATCCTCTCAATACAGTGCAACCAGCCAGGGACCAAAGCATACAGTCTGCTTTACTTGGCCTGCACTGTGGATGGCAGAAGGAAATTCACAACACAGTGTATTCACTTTCATTTTTTCAAGTTCACTAACAATAAATAAGTGATGATTAAAATTGTTGCCAAAACAACTACCTTTTTGTTTTGCGATCTGGCAATATAAGGAGACATTAGTACTTACTTCATGGTAAAGTTGCATTCCTTGTTAACTAGCTATAATCAGTGCAAAATTACTAGTCCTCAAAAACACTTCTTTTTTAAAAGTTGGATATTTTATTTTACTTGCATTTCAAATGTTATCCCTTTTCCTAGTTTCCCCTCCACAAACCCCCTATCCCATCCCCGCCTCCTCTGCTTCTATGAGGGTGCTCTCACACCCACCCACTCCTACCTCACCTCCCTGGTATTCCCCTGCACTGTGGCATCAAGCCTTCACAGGACCAAGGACTTGTCCTCCCACTGATGCCAAATAAGGCCATCCTCTGCTACATATGCAGCTGGAGCCATGGGTCCCTCCATGTGTACTCTTTGGTTGGTGGTTTAGTCCCTGGGAGCTCTGGGGGGTCTGGTTGATTGATTGATATTTTTGTTCTTCCCATGGAGTTGCAAACTCCTTTAGCTCCTTTAGTCCTTTCCCTAACTCCTCCATTGGGATCCCGTGCTTAGCCCAATGGTTGGCTTCAAGCAACTGCACCTGTATTTGTCAGGTTCTGGCACAGCCTCTCAGGAGACAGCCATATTAGGCTACTGTCAGCAAGCACTTCAACATTTCTTTTTTAAAGATCTTTTTCTTTTTTTTTTTCTTTTTTTCCATTTAGTATTTATTTATTTATTTATTTATTTATTTATTCATTCATTCATTCCTTTATTCACTTTACATTCTGATCACTGCCTCTTCTGTACCCTCCCTCACACTTTCCCTCCCCCATGTGCCCTCACTTCCTCTGAGAAGATGGATCTTCCTCCCCCATCCTTATACCCTAGCAAATCAAGTTTCTGCATAGCTAGGTGCATCCTCTCCCACTGAGGTCAGACAAGCCAGCCTAGACAGGGGAATGGATTCCACAGTCAGGCAACAGTTTTAGGGACAGCATGCTCTCCAGTTGCAGGGGGACCCACATGAAGACATAGCTACACATCTATTACATGTGTGAGAGGAGTCAAGGTCCATCCTATGTACTAATTTTGGTTGGTGGTTCAGAACCCTCAAGGAGCCAGGTTAGTTGATTGGTTGGTCTTCTTGTGGAGTTCCTACTCTCTTTGGGTCACTAAATCATTCCCCCAACTCTTCCATAAGAGTCCCTGAGCTGGCCTTCCCATTTCCTTCTGTGTCCTGATCTGATCCTGTGCCATCGGACTCTATACCCAAATAGCCCTGGGAGACAGCTAGCTTCTCAGAAGTGCAGAGAAGCCTGCGAGCACAGGTAAAACCACCACTTCTACTTAGAGGATCCCTCCCAGAACCCCTTGGGACACAGGAACCAAGAAATGGCCTGGGACAAGAGCCTTCCAGTTTCCTTCTGCACACAGAGCTGATCCTGTGCCACAGGGCTTCATATACAAATACCTCCATGAGAGAGCTGGTCTCCCAGGAGTGCTGACACACCTGCAAGCACAGGTAAGACCACCACTTCTCTTCAAATTCTTGGCCCAAGAGGGACCATCCCAGAACCATCAGGAAATAGGAACCAAGGATCAGCTGGGGACAGGATCCTTCTAGATTCTATCTGCACCCCAGAGCTGACCCTGTACCAGACCTCTCCATACCTAAATTTCTCTGAGGGAGAACTGGTCTACCAGGAGTGATGACATAGAGGCTTGCAGAAGGGACAAGCCACAGTTAGAGACAGCAAGACCAGTTAACACCAGAGATTACCAGATGGTGAAAGCCAAGGATAAGAACATAAGCAACAGAAACCAAGGCTACTTGGTATCATCAGAACCCAGTTCTCACACCACAGTGAGCCCTGGTTAACCCAACATACCAGAAAAGTAAGATACTGATTTAAAATCAAATCTCATGATGTTGATAGAAGGTTTTAAGAAGGACATAAATAACTCCCTAAAAGACATGCAAGACACAGGTAAACAGCTAGAAGCCCTTAAAAAAGGAAACACAAACATCACTCAAAGAATTAAAGTAAAACATAAGCAAACAGGTGAAGGAAATGAACAAAACCATCTAGGATCTAAAAACAGAAATAGAAACAATAAAAAAATCACAAACAGAGACAATACTGGAGATAGAAAACCTAGAAAAGATATCTGGAGTCACAGATATAAACATTACCAACAGAATACAAAAGATAGACGAGATAATATCAGGTGCAGAAGATACCATGGAAACCATGGAAAACATTGACACTCCAGTCAAAGAAAATGCAAAAATGCAAAAGCTCCTCACCCAAAACATTCAGAAAATCCAGGACACAATGAGAAGACCATACCTAAAGATAGTAAATATAGAAGAGAGTGAAGATTTCCAACTTAAAGGGCCAGTAAATATCTTCAACAAAATCAGAAGAAAACTTCCCTAACCTAAAGAAAGGTATGCCCATAAACATACAAGAAACCTTCAGAACTCCAAATAGATTGGATCAGAACAGAAATTCCTCCTGTCATGTAATAATCAAAATGCCAAATGCACAAAACAAAGAAAAAAAGCATTAAAATCAGTAAGGGAAAAGGATCAAGTAACATATAAAGGCAGACCTATCAGAATTACACCAGATTTCTCAACAGAGACTGTAAAAGCTAGAAGATCCTGGGCAGATGTCATTCAGACCCTAAGAGAACACAAATGCCAGCTTAGGGTATTGTACCCAGCAAAACTCTCAATTACCATAGATGGAGAAGCCAAGATATTCAATGACAAAAAACAAATTTATACAACATCTTTCCACAAATACAGCTCTACAAAGGATAATAGATGGAAAACTCCAACACAAGGAGGGAAACTACATCCTAGAAAAAAACAAAGAAATCTTTCAACAAACCCAAAAGAAGATATCCACATAACCTCTACCAACAAAATTAACAGGAAACAACAATCACTATTCCTTAATATCTCTTAATATCAATGGACTCAATTCTCCAATAAAATGACATAGACTAACAGAAGAGTAGATAGCAAGAAATAATCAAATTCAGGGCTGAAATCAACCAAGTAGAAACAAAAAGAACTATACAACGAATCAACAAAAGCAAGCTGGTTCTTTGAGTAAATCAACAAGATAAATAAACTCTTAGCCAGACTAGCCAGGGGGCACAAAGACAATATTCAAATTAACAAAATCAGGAAGGAAAAGGGAGATATAACAACAAAAACTGAAAAAATTCAAAAAACCATCAATCCTACTTACAAAAGCCTACATTCAACAAAACTTGAAAATCTGGATGAAATGGACAATTTTCTAGACAGATACCAAATACCAAAGTTAAATCAGGATCAGATAAACCATCTAAACAGTCCCATAATCCCTAAAGAAATAGAAGCAGTCATTAAAACTCTCAAAACAAAAAAATAAAAAACAAAACAAAACAAAACAAAAAGCCTAGGACCAGATGGGTTTAGTGCAGAATTCTATCAGATCTTCCAAGACCTAATACCAATACTCTTCAAACTATTCCACAAAATAGAAACAGAAGGAACATTACCCAATTCATTCTATGAACCCCTAGTTACACTGATACCAAAACCTCACAAAGACCCAACAAAGAAACAGAACTTCAGGCAAATTTCCCTCATGAATATTGATGCAAAAATACTCAATAAAATTCTTGCAAACTGAATCCAAGAACACACCAAAATGATCATTCACCAAGATCAAGTAGGCTTCATCCCAGGGATGCAGGGATGGTTCAATATATGGAAATCCATCAATGTAATCCACTCAAACTCAAAGAAACTCAAACGAACTCAAAGAAAAAAAACACATGACATTTCATTAGATGCTGAAAAAGCATTTCACAAAATTCAACACACCTTCATGTTAAAAGTCTTGAAAAGATCAGGAATTCAGGGCCCATACCTAAACATAGTAAAGGCCCTTCCAGAGTGGCCTCCTGGGAAACATACAGATGAATCTGGAAATGAAGCAGTAGAGCTATTAGTTACCATTAACTGCAGAGACTGCAGCCCAGATAGAGTTCTGAACAACATCCTCCCCCGACTTCCACCTCTCAACACACCCCCACTCTTTGTCCCTCTCTTACACATTTTTCTGGGTTCCTCATTTCATCAATGAGAGTCCTTCCAGAACCTTCACGAACACACAGTTATATCCTGACTCTTCTAAACAAGGACATGTTGACACTGTTTCTTAACCAGCAACCTGCCTAGTTTATTTATTTATTTTTACCTTTAGTTCATCTCTGACTGTCTATTTGCTCTCTCATAACCACCAGCTTGCTCAGTTCACCAATATACCCAGTGTATTCTTTGACCCGCATGCTTTCCACATTTTTCTTCTTTTACAAGTGTTCTTATTGTGAGCTCCCTGAATATATAAGCTTCAAGTGGTCTATGAACCTCTTGAAATTATAATGAAAATTTGGCTAAACTTCTCAATTTAAACTGTCTGATGACAACATACATGATTTTCATGGAGGCTGGTGATATAAATTAGGGACTCAATTTATGACAGCAACTAATTCTTTGGCTTCCTTCCATTCTCTTTCATGTGAACAATAGTCTTGTGACTATAATCTCTAACAGAATCTAGGCTGCACTTTACAGTTTACAGAGTTCTTTATATGTTCTTTTGTGTTCATAGTTCCATTTGATGTCCATAGCATTCCCAAGTAAGGGCAGATCTTATCATATTCACTTACAGTTGAGGAAAGTCACACTCAAGATAAGAATCGGCCAACAAATAAGCAGGGTGGGGACTACCATCCATGTACCCCAACTATCTGAAAGCAACGGGGCTGATCTCTGCATACTTATTTATTTTGGAGCCTTGTCTGGATTGCATTAATATTTTGTCTGCTTTGTATCATTTTTGATGCTATAGAAGTGTTTGGTGTGGTTTAGCATAGGAGCATATGCCTTTAATCTTAGCAACTGGCAGGCAGGCATGCAGATCTCTGACAACTGGAGGCCCAGTTGATCTACATTGTATGTTTTAGGCTATTTAGGAGGGTTGCGAAGTAAGACCTTATCTGTGGAGCAAAAACAACAGAAGTCTGGAAGTAAAGAAAAATGAAGGTTGCTGTGTGTGTGTGTGTGTGTGTGTGTG
>JADRCD010098891.1:0-18499 GCA_019843815.1 Montemys delectorum | reverse complement strand
GAGAGAGAGAGAGAGAGAGAGAGAGAGAGAGAGAGACAGACAGAGAGAGAGAGAGAGGGAGAGGATAACTTCCAGAGGTTGGGTCTAGCCTCCCACCTTGTTGGGGCAGGGTCTCTCTGGTTTCTGCTGCTATGCTGTGCATTCCAGGCTAACTGGCCCTGGAACTTTCAGATCATTCTCTCATCTCTGCCTACCATTTCAACACAGGAGTGCTGGGATGCACACCACCAAATCCAGATTGGTTCAGGGATCTAACTTGAATTTTCAGTATTACACAGCTATTGTTTTCACCAGTTGAGCCAACTCCTTGGCCCTTGAAAAATAATTTTTAAATTATTGTTTTAAATGTTCATGGTAGTCATGGCACAGCTTATGCTTTTGAAATTAGCTGCTTTAGACATTTTGGTTCTAATAATAATTTTACATTCCTAATAGAAAGACAACCCCCCCTTCATAGTCCTTTAAAGACACATGTGTGCAAATTCTCTGTTGGACAAAAACACAAAATTGAGAGTTAAGAGCTTTCTGAGGTTGAGTGAGGAAGTCCAGAGTGCTTTATAAATTGAGAGTGGCTTTGGTAAACATAGCGGTTTCTAGAAACTGCGTTCTGAGTAAGGGGGTGGTGACATTGATTCCATTTCTTGGGCTGGCTAAGTTTCACCTGGAGAACTCCTGGAGGTGCTGCAACCCTTTTGTTCTCCCTCAGTCAATTCCAAAGATAAAACAGAGCCGGTAAACTGAGAGTTGGTGAGCCATTTCCATTCAACTGCACCTATCTTACATTTGTGCATTGAACAACATCCAAACACCTCCAGTGGCTCCTCCACTTGCACTGAATGAATTGTAGTTCTTCTGTGTACAAGTCAAGATCTTTTAAAAGAAATTATTTTCCTAGTTGAGGTATGGCTCAGTGGTAGAGCACTTGCCTAGATTATGCATAGCTCTGGGGTTCCATCCCCAAACGAGAAAGGAACAAGGAAGGGACAAACTAAAATTTTAGCCTAAAATTTTAGCTCTGTCCTTCTACCGTATAAAATCTCTTTTGTCAAACTAAACAATTAAAAGTTCACCAGAAAAGGCATTTTCCCTACCATATATGCTACATTTTTTTCTTTACACTTTTCACATCCTCCACTTACATTATTAAAATCATATTCATCTTTCAAGGTCATCAGCTGGGGAGTTGTTTTCTAACCACAGATTATGGGCAATGTTACTTCTTGCCTTACATCATAGGTAAGAGGCTATGAGCCAAGGGATGATTTTTGGTCTAATTAGTGTGTCTAGCCGCCACATAGCCTCCCTGAACACCTTGTTCAGATTAGAAACCAAGGGAGGACCGAATGAAATAATTAATATTCTATCGGATCACTCCTTGTGTATGCAGTGTTTGGAGGCAGGGTTGTTCGATACAGTAAATCAAAACAGGATACCCAGTTATATTTGACTTTCAGACAATGGATACTTCGTATATATAAAAATAAATAAAATAAATATTTCAGACACACTAAAAATCACTCTTTACAACTCAGATGCAAGCGGGAGTCCTATATTTTAAGTAGCACCTCTACTAGGCGGGCAGGGGTTCCCCCAGGCGCCAGGCTTCCTTCCTCAGGTACTCAACGTCTGTGTTCACGGGAGAGCAAAACCTGAGCTAGCCCAGCGCTTTCCACAGCTGTCAGTCGCAGCGGGCAGGAGGTGCAAGATCGGGAAAGACCGATGCCCGGGTTGAAAATCGTCACCGGAGGTTGGACAAAGGGTCCACACCCGAGAGTAAGTCTCACTGTGGGCTTTCGAGAACCTGCAACCGGTGGGGCCACCTGCTCTAACCGCCGGCCCTACCCTTCATCTCGTGACCGGTCATTGTGGGCCGGCGGGACAGAACCGCCCAGCTCTTAAAACTCTTAACTCCTATTGGCAGAGGATTCCACTCATCACGTTAGTCCCCGCCCCAATTATGACGTTGCTCAGGCTACGTCGCTCTCGTATAGCGGCGTAGTTGGCGATTGGCCGAGACCTCGTCTTGGAGCAGCTAAGGGGGAGGGGCTTGGGAATCGGAACCTTCGGGAGCGCGTCACTCGGTCGGGCTGCGGTGCTCTCTCGAGTCCTGGCGTCCCTTTTCGTGTATCCCATCTCCGCTTCAGCAACCGTAGCACCATGGCTGTGCTCGTCGCCGCTCTCTTTTCCTTTCTGGTGACGGGTGAGTAGCTGGGAAGCACTGCGGGAGGCTAAGGGGCGCGGGGACCTTGGGCGGGCGCGGCTGCTGGTGGGGGCCGCAGTGGGGGCGGTCTGGGCTTGGCGGCCCTCTTCGGGGTTCTGGACCTTGATCTGGCTCGGGCGGAGCGGAGCGGCCTTGTAGTCTCTGGAGCCGAGCAGGGCCACCTGGGGGGACTCCGGAGCTGGCATCAGCCTTTTGGGGAAGGCACGTAGCCGGTTGGGACCCTGTCCTCCCATTTGCCTGATCACTCCTCTGTTCGAGGCCCTTTGAAGGATAGGTTTGCTTTTCTCAATACACCGTTGAACCACAACCTAGAAGGGAAGGTTGGCTAACGATTTAGCTGCCGCCAGCTGCTGTCTTTTTTTCCACCTTCATTTCTAATGGTTGTTATGAACAACGGATGAAACCTTACCTTCCTCGTATATATACATATCAGAATGCGAAGTTGAGTCTTGATTTTTGTTTTTTAAAGAATTATTCATTATTATACGTAAGTACACTGTAGCTGTCTTCAGACACACCAGAAGAGGGCGTCAGATCTCATTACAGGTGATTATGAGCCACCATGTGGTTTCTGGGTTTGAACTCAAGACCTTTAGAAGAGCAGTCACTGCTCTTACCCGCTGAGCCATCTCACCAGCCAGTCTTCGTTTTTTTAATAATGATTATTTCTTAAGATGATCGCAGACAATTTCTTAGTATTGATTGCAGTTCCCATTTTGAAGGATTTGGAGAGTAGGGTATGAGTCATGCTTTAAGCATCACATGTCAAATAAATGGTAGCTTTCTTAGTGGAACCTAGGTTCTCTAACATGGAATAAGAAGAATGGAAATGAGCTAATATTTGGCCTGTGGCTTGAATATCATGTAGTAATGCATTTCATCTTACAGTAGTCCTTAGAAGAAAGTCTCCTCATTTTGCAGAGTATAAATAGAGCTGGGCACGACAAGGGTAATATGTATCAAAGCTGGATTTGAAGATAGATCAGATGCCTTCCAAGTAGGGGATGTCTTTCCTCGATATGTGTATGGCACAGGGAATGATCTGTGGCAACATGGGAGTAGTGGGACAGACACTGGGGTTGCAGACAGTAGGATATAAGAAGTCAAGTGAAGCCAGGCATGGCAGTGCATGCCTTTAATCCCAGCACTTGGGAGGCAGAGGCAGGTGGATTTCTGAGTTCGAGGCCAGCCTGGTCTACAGAGTGAGTTCCAGGACAGTCAGAGCTACACAGAGAAACCCTGTCTCAAAAAAAAAAAATTTCAAGTGGTGAACAACTTGAGGAGGAATGGGTGTTTTGTGTCAAAGAGATACCTTGTGCCTGTGCTGTGTGTGATGCTGGGAGGTCCTACTTCTGAAATGGCAGTTGAAGTGAAAAAGACCTAGTGATGGTTTTGAACACCAAAGTTCTTCTCTGCCCTGGAGTTGCCCAGCCCTCTGTGTTAATAGTTAACATATATTTTCAGGCCTCCAAAGTGTTAGGGTCTTTTTCATTGTTGTCGTTGGCTCTGGAAAGGCCATTCTAATTTAATCAAGATACTTTGGAGGATTTTCAAGGTACTTGGTAAGAGCTTGCCACAAAAGCATGAGGACGTGAGTTTGAACCGCAGCACCCATATAAATAACTGGGTATAGTGGTGTGTGCTTATAATCTCAGGGCTGGGGAGGTGAGGATGGGTGGATCCCTACAAGTTCCTTGCTGGCCTCTGTAGCCTAATGGATGAGCTTCACATCCCAATGAGAGACAGGGTGGACAGTTCTTGAGGAATAACACTGGAGGTTGACCTCAGATTCCACATGCTTGTACATACACACACTTTGGGATAATTCTTTTGTTTTAATTCGGTTTAAAAGTTAAAAAACAAAACCTTTCCATTGACACTGTAGTTTAGCTGGACATCTGTATCCTGCCTGACATCTTATGAAGACCTAGCTGGCCCTGACCTTAGAGAGATCTGCCTGTCTCTGCCTTCTGAGTACTACTCTGTTCAGCTTTATGACCTTTTGAGTCACGGAGGTTTCCGTTTTTGGTTTGGTTTTTGTCTAAGGTAAAATAATTATTTCTCTACGTGGTCTGGACATGCTATTCTTGCTAAAGTGGTCTAGTTCATATAACAACCTGAGCTACTGAGCTGCTGGCTCTTGTCAGGTGAGGGTACAGTGTTATTTTCCACAATGACTAAGCGTGATTTAGTGGAAAACATCTTTAAGAGCTCAGGTTTCACTGTTTGCTTTGAAACAATGTTAGGGAACTAGAAAGAACTAGGGAACCTGGACTATGGATACCAAGTTCTAAGGCATATTTGAAGAAGTTCAGATATTTAGCCTGGAGAAAAAGGACCATGAGCTAACCACATGGTCCTTTTTACAGAGGCATGTAAAGAAGGGAGTTGATTTTGCTCTCTGATGTCCTGGAGGACAGAAGTAGCCCCTATCCCTTTTTTAAGTTGATTCCATTCCATCATTCATAGAAGCTCACTGCATAAGACAGTGGAGTCTCCAAGGAAGGGACACTAACTCCCTCTCAAACACAGACTGGAGACGCTCAAGGAATGTTCCCCAAGGAAGATGTCTCCAAGAAAATTATAGGAAAGGCTGAGATATGGAAAAGAATTCAAGTGGAACAGTATGTTCATGTGAGCACAGGGTAATGAGAGCTGAAGAGCAGGGGGCTTGTTGAAATCGCAGAAGTCAGCATGGTGAGATGGCCAGGGGACATTTTGGTTTTCCCAAAAGACTAGGCAGGGAGCACAGGCATTTAAGCCAAGGAGTGAGTAAACAGGTTTGTATTTTGGAAATATGAAGAGAAAACTGGATCTGAGGGCAATATGACAGGGTCATAGGCAGCCAGTTGCAGCAAACCTGGTGAGGGATGGCCATGGTAGGGGTGTGGGGTGGGGTGGGGGGTCAGGAAATAGTAAGGAAAAGAAGAGCTGAAACCAGTGGGTGATTGTGACATGGCAGAAGGGCTTAAAGAAGAAGTATTCAGTTGCTCTTCAATTTAGCTGCTTGGAAGAGAGACTGCAGAAATCTCTGGAAAGCTAGTGAGTCCAGATTCAAACCAACTGTTGAGTTTGAGGGGGCAGTGAGACTTACAAAGAAATGTCAGTGCTGAGTGTATAGGCCTAAGACTGGGGGAGAGCTAGACAGGAATAAAGACCTGGGAGCGGCCAGCGTGTTGGGTGTTTTTACCCTCTTAGGGGTAGGTGGGCTCAGTCAGGGAACATGATGTAGAAATTGAGTCCTCTGAGCTTTCCAATAGAGAGTATGCTACATGATTCAGTTGAGTGCTGGGAGTATATACTAGAATTTCCTGTATGTGGGGTTCTTTTAAGCCTTTTGTTTTAAATAGGAATGGTCAGATGTTTTAAATTTGGGTTTATATCATGATTACATTGGGAAGAACACTGTAGAGGTCAAAATGTTTTGTGTGTGCTTTATAATACAGTACAGGTTTATAATCAATGATTAGACACATACGTAGATCATATGTATTATAAAAACAGGTAGAGAGAACTGATATCTGAAGCCTAGCTTTAAAGGGTAGAAACCGAGAGCACAGCGGCAGTCAGAGGAACTGGAAAGAAAAACCTTGTCTTCATGAAGACCAAAGTGGGATTTCAAAGAGGGACTCAGTGTCACATGTATGGGGAAGTGAGGCAATTAAAGGAGGGGAATTATGTCTCAGGGTTTGGTGTGCTGTTTCAGGGTGTGTAGGCAGAGACTGGGGGCCAAAGCAGGCAGCATTAGATGAAGTAAAAAAAGCAAAAACTGGACTGTACAGTTCCAGGGTTCTTCCCCAGAAGAAAAGCATTTAGAGACGGCTTTGTTTTGACAAGGCACTTGTAGGGGGTTTTAGTAGTTCTAAGTTTAGGCAGCACACAGGACTTGGTTTTGTGCTGATGAGAGGAGGAAATTGGTAGTTCCGGGTGTGACTTCACTTGCTCATCAACCCAGCAAACATCTGCCAGGCAGTTGTGTGTCAGGTGCTGTTCTCAGCTCTGGGAATGTATGAACAAGACACACTGAAATCCCTGCCTACTTCCATATAATCACTTATCTCTTACTATGTCAGCTACCTCAAAACTGGATCAATAAATGGTAAGTGAATAATTCCTTAGACAGATGAATGAAAATCTGTAGGAAAGCCAAATAGCAGATTGTGTTAGACAAGGTATTCTTGTGACTAGAGGTTGAAGAGCTGTGGCTAGGGACTGTAGGTGAGGAGAGCAAGTGGGTGGTCTGTAGGCTTTCTCTGTCAAGCTGGGGACAGGTTATCTGGAGACTGACTGGAGGGAGGGACGCCTAGGGAGCTGGAGGTCAGGCAGGCCAGTTCAGGTCAAGGAAAAGATTTTCTAAGTACTTGTGTGCTGGGGCAGTGGAACTGACTTCTGGCAGTGTTTGTAAATTGAGGTGGCACTCCCCCATCACTGCTAGCATTTGAATAAGGGACAGCTGGCTTTTTGCCAAGCATCCCTGAGCAGTGATGCCTGGGACATGCTGAAGCTTGGACAACGCCACCCTTCTCACGATCCTGCCTAAGGGTCTCTGAGCAGTGGGCTGCTAAAGAAGTATTAGGCAGCTGTGGCTGAAGTTAACCAGAAAGGTGAGACAGTTACATCTCTGCCATCTCAAGGGAGTTGAAAGTGGAGGGCCACATCTCAGAACAAAGCTGTCTCCATGTCCAGAGAGGTTCCAGTAATGTATGTGTTCTTGGAAAGTATAGGCTCCTTGCCTGTTTTCCCGAGCTTTCTTCACAAAGCAAGGCTGTCAAGATGCCTGAGGTGTAACATTTTGAATTTTGCCCTGGAGGTTCTATGCAGTTCTACTGGGTAATAAACCAAGATTCCTTTTGCCTACAGATGACCATTCCATTCTGGTTATTTTTTTTTTCTAATTTGCCTTCAGCTAAAAGTTTAGAAATTGTTGCTCTGGCCCTGGGCTGAATTGAAACTCATAACTGGTCCTGTATTTGTACTAGCCTGGGGCCTTTTATTTACTGTCAATACTGCCAAACTAAAACATTGACTGTTGTTTTCTGTGTCATTCACATAGCATAGACTTAAGCATTTCTTTCTTGTGGTTGAGGGAATAACACTGATACCTTACCAATGCCTCATTTTCCCATGGAAGATCTGGCCAAGATTGGTTTTAGACTTGGAACTAATTTTTTTCACAGGAATCCAAAAGTTTCTATTAGCTACTTGTCATTCTGGGGGTGTGGTTCAGGGGTGGGGTGCTTGCTGTAGCATGCATGCTTCAAGCCTTGGAGACCATCCCCAGCACCATGAAGACGAAACAGAGTACTTGAACATGGCTGAACAGGTCCGATACTCCCTCCTTAGGGGGGTCTTGAAATTAGTCCCTTTGCTTCTCGTCCTTCACTTTTTAATTGTAGACGCCACACACTTTGATTAGTTAGTGATTACAGGATACATTTTCTCACCATCCTGGTGTGTCAACTGAAAACACTATTCATGGACTTTGATTTCTGAAGACCGAAGTGTTCGATATCCTGCCTGGTAACACCTGTGTACCTACGGACACACACATTTTTGACAGTCCTCATTTCACTAAGTTGCCTATGTGGTGGCATAAGGAAACACCCTGTATCTGAAGGTGTATACTAACCTGTAAGGATGCACTGGCCCACCAGCCTAGTAGTAAAATAGAAATGACACAAATTTGCATGTTATAGAGAACAGGTCTGGGAGCAGAATAATGCAAAGATTTCAGGTTTTATTCCTTTTTAGTACCAGAAAGGGGGGGGGGCGTTTTTGCTTTTTAAAGTCCAGAGAACTGCCTCTGATGTCTAATTCTTGCTAAACTGCGATGTTCCCCTGTTAAGGGCCATCTGTAGGCAGGTATCTACAGCATTAGAAGGAACCTCTTTCAGTCCTCCAAGGCTCAGGAACATTATGGGAAAGGCAGATAGCATGTAAGAGCCTGGGGCTGGAGAGAAGCTCAGCAGTTAAGAGTACTCACGCTCTCCCAGAGGACCTGGGTTCAGTTTCCAGCACCTACATGGTGGTTCACAACCATCTGAAACTCCAGTTCTGGGGGATCCAGTACCCTCTGTTGGCCTTTGGGGACACCAAGCACACACATGGTGCGTAGACATACTGTCAGAAAACAACAACAGTCAATGTTTTAGTTTGGCAGTATTGCAGGCAAATGCTCTTACATGTAAAATAAATACATACAAATTGTGTAAGAGCCCGAAGAAAGGCTGCTGTGGAACGCTCTCTTCCAGGCATGTCATAGCACTGTTAAAGCCACAGCAGCTGTAATTAGATGCCCTGCATATACTGTGAAGGACTTATAAAGCCTCAGCCTTCCCTGAGGATTTATAGACAGGTAGCAGTAGCTGGGGGAGGGAGTCTCATGAGGCCCCACCCATCCCTCAAGAGCTATAGGCAGTGAATGGTTGCAGGGGGTGGGCACATTTTCTTGGTGTAGCCACTGGTAAGGAACCCATACACCTGTAAATAATCCTTTACCCATGCTCCTGTGTCCAGGCCTAATTAAACTCTGGTTCACTATCCCCTACCCTCCACACACACACACAGAAGACATGAAAATAGAGGGTTAGTTAGGAAGACGAAGGAAAGGTCCGGGGGAGTGGAGGTGGCAAGAGAGAATAATGGGTAAATATGATCAAAATTCATTATAGTTCTATAAAAGTACCATAATGAAACTTATTATGCATAGTTAATATTTGCTAATTTCAATTTCTAAAAGGAATATTCCCTGACAGAGTTACACATGTACCTAGTTACAGCACAGTATATGTACTTTTTAGCTGATGCTTTGGGGGAGGGGTAAATTGTTGATGGGTCTTGGAGCATAGCTCCAATCTGGGATTAGGCTGTTTGAAGTCCGCAGTAGCACATGCGCCTATACTATGAAGACTTGCATGCCATCCCTAGAATCCCACCCGAGATTTCTCCATATTTATGATTCAGTATTTTGTCCAAATATAATTTAGCATGTTCAGCCAGTGAAGAATGGGGAAATGTATTATGTTTAATAAACTTCAAGGTGGATGCAAAAGATATATAATTATGATCATTCATTTACCAATCTGTTTTCTCCTTAGGTGCTTTAGGGAATGAATTTAGCATATTAAGATCACCAGGGTCTGTTGTTTTCCGAAATGGAAATTGGCCTATACCAGGAGATCGAATCCCAGATGTCGCTGCACTGTCCATGGGCTTCTCTGTAAAGGAAGTAGGTGTACTTAAAAATAAGTAGTTGTAACTGCCTTTAAAACATTTTTGTATTGATTTGTTTATAGTCAAAAAAGAATAACAGACAAACACAGGTACATTTGCTACAGATGATAAAAGTTAAAGGCTCCGCAGTTGGGGTGATCCTAATTAAGTGCTTCTGAAACCAAATCTTCATACATCCTTATCAGTAAATCTCTGTTCATCATCGTGACAACCTTTATGTGTGTAGATGTATCTATCTAGTAATTTAAGTTTATTTTTATTTTGAATTGATATGTAATTTACATACTACAGGTGTGCTGCTATTAATAGGTTGTCTTTTTTTTTTTTTTTTTTTTTTTTTGCAGTGCAGTTAATTTGCTACAAATGCTAAAATGCCTACATCTCATCTGAAGTTAGCTAATGTAACCAGTGGCTGTGTTTTCCTTAAATGATGCTGTGACCTGTGGTGGTCCCTGGCTACTGATAGAACTGTGGTAGAAGGGCCTGGACCCATTCAGTCCAGGGAGCCTGAAACACAGACCTTAGGAGGATGGGATGCCACTTGCTCTGTCTTGCTTTTACAATGCCACTTTATAAGTTGGCTGCTGACATCATCAGTCACTTCTAGGCTCCAAGCTCTGCTTGGGCACTCCTTGGCAATTGGGCTCAGGGAACAGCCCACAAGCTCTGGTTTCTTTGGACAGCTGGAGTGAGCAGGCTCAGTTGTTTACACTGAAGGATGAGATTTGTACCTAGTTCTCTGCAAGCTTAAATTTGACTATAAATGGCTATTCCTGTAAGCTTCAGAAATAATTATTAGTAAGGCAACATGAGTCACTGTTAAAGGCATTTTATGTATAAAGTGCTTAGTGGAGAGAGAACATTTTGACAGTTCTTGCTGTCTCTGCAAAGTAAAAGCAATGCTGTGCATAAAGAAATAATGATTCAGGGGAAGAAAATAACAGTTCACCAGCTGGAAACATGCAAAGCACATAGCTAAAGCACCTGGGCTTTGTTTACTTGCTTGCTTTTTACACAAAAGTTGTAAGTGAACTTTGTGATAAGTACAGTTTTAAGAACATAAAGCACCCATCATGACCCTCCTTAGGAGATTGTAGCTGTTGCTTCAATAAGATGCCTATGTCGCCTTTGAGCATCCCCAGCCTGTGTCATCCTCAGACCCCTTCACTATGGTTGTTAGGTATTACTGGGGACATAGTTTCCATATTTGAGAATTAAGAACTGTTTTGTGCATTTCAATCTTTAGGACCTGTCTTGGCCAGGGCTTGCCGTTGGTAACCTCTTCCACCGGCCACGGGCTACCATTATGGTGATGGTGAAGGGGGTGGATAAACTGGCTCTCCCTGCAGGCAGTGTCATCTCCTACCCTTTGGAGAATGTGAGTATTTCTTACATAAACTTAGTGCACTGGAAACTTTCTCTGTCAATTGATATGAATGCAAATGACTTCTACATAATAGTATAAACAGTATTATTCTGTTAACTATTACCTCAGTATTACCTATGCAACCTTATTCCAGTATCTTCATTGAATTTGCATGTGTGCGTATGTAATTTCAATCTCTGTATCTTTCTTTGAACTGTCTTTATTATCTTACTTGTTTTCTCATTTAAAAAGTGAATTATAATCTAAACACACCTCTTTTTTGAGTGCAACCTCTCTAAAACACAATTTCCTTTGAAATTCTTTTGAAAGTAGTTTCTTTTGACAAAAAATAACATGGTGATTGTAAGTGTGCTAGAACGTGGTCATGCTCTGTGGAGGAGAGTTGTAAGGTAAGAGATACTGCCTCCTGTTCCTTTTCTATTGCTGTTATAGTCTACTGTGACCGAGGCCACTTAGAGAACGGCTTTGGGGTTTATGGTTCCAGAGGGATAAAAGTCATGATGGTGGGGTGGAGGGATGGTGACTGAGCAACATTCAAAGCAAAAGCAGAGGGAGCAAGCGCAGAAGGGCACAAATCTACGCTCTGCAAGGCCACTCCAGTGACACACTGCTTCCAATTGGGTGCCAAAGAGGAAGATGCCGTGAGCAGGAGTTGACACTGAACTTTTCTTTTCTGCTGGAGGCTAGGGACAATAAAATGCTTCCATTTGCTCTTGGGAAGAAGACTAGTAAAACTCCAGCTGCCTCAGAAGGTCTGGCTTGCCATTCTGGGTTGTAAGGTGCCAAGAATCACCTGAAAAACATCAGAATTACAGTTATAGAGAGGTTCCTTCCAAATTCAGATAATCTACACTTTGGGAGGCGTTTTCACAACCAGGGCTCCTTTGATTGAAAATTGAAGGTGAGCTGAGCATGGAGGCACACACCTTTAATTCCAGCACTCAGGAGACAGAGGCAGGCAGATTTCTTGAGTTCGAGGTTAGCCTGGTCTACAGAGTAAGTTCCAGGACAACCAGGACTCTGTTACACGGGAAAACCCTGTTTCAAAAAAAGAAAGAAAAGAAAAATGAAGGTGAGGTGAATTTGCAACTTGAATCAGAAAACAGGTACAGTAAGCTGTCTGTTCCCCTGGCCCTACATTTAACAGGTCAATTCCAAAGCAACTTGTAAATGCGTTAAGATTGAAGATGTAGTGGCATGTGTAGCCTAGTATAAACAAGGTCCTAGGTCCCATCCCAAGCACTGCAAAAATGTCAACAACAAAACATGCATCAAAACTGGAACTTAAAGACATTTTTGATGGGTGGTATTTTTGTTTATATTTTAATTTTAATGTAGATTGTAATTCCTTAAGTCATTTGTTACTTACAAATATATTTTATTACCAAATGTATGAGCTCTTTTTCAATAATTTCTGATTGCATTATATTGTAAGACTGATCTGTGTTGACGCTCACTTTGGGAAAACTCTTTTTCAGACTCTGCTGTGATCCTATTTACAAGTACATGTGGCATGCTTACAGAAACATACTATGTGGGCTGGAAATCTATTCATAGCTCAGTGGTGGAGTACTTACCTAGCATGCATGAAGCCCTAGGTCCAATTCCCAGCTACACACACACACACACACACACACACACACACACACACAAACACACACAAACAAGGCTATGATCTAGACCACAAGGCAAATCTGGACCCAATAAAGAACCAGTGTCTGTGTAATCCTAGCACTTGGGAAGCTAAGGCAGGGGGAGTACTGTAAATTTGAGGTTGGCCCAGGCTATGTAGTGAGTTTGAGGCAGCGTCGGTGGCATAAGACCCTGTCCCAAAGACATCTAAAACGTGTGCATTTGGGTCATACCCTTTCCCTGTCCACTTCCCAGTCCTGACAACACATCATCCTACTCCTGGCTTCTATGAAATCAGCGTCCTTAGATCCTACACATCAGTGAGATCATGTTATTTGTTCAGTACCAGGATTATTTCAGTTAGCATAATATTCTCACCCATGTTGTCAAAAAGATGTCTCCACACCCCCACCTCCATCCTGCCCTGTGGCCCTTTGAAGACTAAATGGTATTTCTATTATATATATATATGCTACATTTTTAAAAAATTTTTTCTAGTACCTAGGATGCCTTGTACAGCAGGCAAGTGCTGTACCATTGACCTACACCCTCAACCCTAGGACATTTTCTTTATCCATTTTTTTAAAAGACACTTTGTTTGCCTTCATATCTTTGCTATTGTGACTAGTGCTGCAATGAAGATGAGAACATAGTAGATTTCTTCAGCATACTGATTTCTCCTACATATATATATATATATATGTATATATATACATATATATACACACACATATATGTGTGTGTGTGTGTGTGTCTGTGTGTGTCTGTGTGTCTGTGTGTGTGTGTGTGTGTGTGTGTGTGTATACACATACACCCAATGGGCCAGAGAGATGGATTGAGGTTTAAGAGCATTTGCTGCTCCTGCAGACAGCTGGGCTCAGTTCTCCCAGCTCTCAAATCAGGCCACTCACAGCAGCCTCTAACTCCAGTTCCAGATGATCCTATACCCTCTTCTGGCTTTGTCAGGCACACACACAGCTGCATACAATTTTAATAAACTAATAACCTTTAACTATATCCCTAGAAGTAGCGCTACTGGAACATGCTTTAGTGGTGTAATGCACAGAATAATGGTGATTATAATACACAAACTACTGCCTTGGTTTCTTTCTTATTGCTGTGATAAACACCATGACCAGAAGCAACTGGAGAGGAGCAGGTTTGCGTCAGCTTGTAGCTCACAATCCATTATGAAGTGAGATTGGGGCAGGAACTCAGGGAAGAAGCCTCAAGGTAGGAACTGAAGCAGAGACTGTAGAGGAGCACTGCTTTTACTGGCTGCCTCTCCATGGCTGTTCAGCTTGTTTTATATACAACCCAAGCTCACCTGCCCAGGGGTGCTACTGCAGTGCGCTGGGCCCGGGCCCTCTTACACGAATCCTTAATCAAGAAAATGCCCCACAGACTTGCCTATAGGCCAATCTGTTGATGGCAATTTTTTTTCTCAATTGAAGTTCCCTCTTCCCAGATGACACTAGCTTGTATCAAGTTGGCAGAACACTGACCAGCACAAATATATTGTACATTTTTAAATTGTCTGTTAGATTTTAAATATTTTTGTCACACAAAACAGAAATCTCATCATTTCTCTTGTAAACCAGAAGAGCAAGAACAGAAGTATAAAGTATGATTGTATAGTATAAAGCTAGGCAGCAGAAATGAATCACACCGTCCTAAGAATGAATGGTCAGTGGTTTACTGCAGACTCTTCCAAATTCTCATGTATACCGTGGAGGGGGCAGAGAGCAGGCCTTGGTCGGTGATACGGGAAAGCTAACGTTTTTATTTTTTGGTAATGGATGGTGACTACACTAGAAAAATCAAGACATAATTGTGAAAATGTTTTATTTAGAAAGATGGTGATAAAAAGGCAGATTCACCAGGACAATTTCTATAATTTATTATGTGATTACTATGAAAATCACCATGTTTTTCATTAATGTATATCTATTTCATTTGTGCACAAATATATAAAATCTAGAGCACCATTTAAAATTTATTAGCGCCGGGCAATGGTGGTGCACGCCTTTGATCCCAGCACTTGGGAGGCAGAGGCAGGTGGATTTCTGAGTTCGAGGCCAGCCTGGTCTACAGAGTGAGTTCCAGGACAGCCAGGGCTACACAGAGAAACCCTGTCTCGGAAAAAAAAAAAAAGACACTAAAATTTATTAGCATAGAACCCCAAATTTGATTTTTGATACAGGGTTGGCCCAGGTTGGCCTTGAACTCTGTGTTACCAAGGCATGCACCACCAGTATATGTGGTGCTAGGAATTGAACCCAGGGCATCATGTATAACAAGCACTCTACCAACTGAGCCCCGTCCAAACCAAACATTTTGAAGTAGAATAGCCTTACTTCACATGAGAAGAAGCTATGACAAGAGCTCACTTTATTGATTGACTTTGATTGTCTACTTCTGATTATCTTGGAAGAAAATGGGGAAAGAGATAGGCCCAGGGAACAATACACACACAATCTAAAGGCGGAAATAACCCTTAACTTCTACTTGGCAAGGCTTTTTTTCTTTTTTTTTTTTTTCTTTTTTTTTTTGCCAGCTAACTGATGTAGTTTCAAGTGATCCTGATGAAGAAATTCTTGGATAAACATGCAACGCTTTCTAAAACAGTGTGGGAAAGGTTACTATGTTCTGATCACTCAGGCTTTTTTTCACTCTTTGAGCTTAGGCGTCTATATAATTACTATATAGACTATATAATTATTTCTTTTCCTCCAAAATCTGGTATTTAACTCATTCATTATTTTCTCCAGGTTGATTACTAGGGCTGTACCCTTCAGCCTCCAACTTTTCCTGACCCAGTTGCTGCCCCACTAGGTGAATGAGGCAGGGCAGGGCAAGTTAGTGTGATAGGTGTTTCCGCCCAAGCCTGAGGAGGTGTCCACAGAAGGCAGGCGCTTGCCGAGGCTGCTGACAACATGCTTTTGCCGGCTTCCTTGCTCTTACCCCTTTCCTTCTTGTGACGTCATTTTGGAAGTTTGAGTTAATGTGCATCTTGAGTAAGAGAAAAACATCATGTTTGTTCCAATCATAAAATCCTGAAATTGATCAGCTTCATTTGGACACTGGTATTTTGTCAGTAAGGTTTCTATACTTACCTTCATTTCTGCCTGTACCACATTGGCATTCATTTGCTGCTTTTTGACAGTAGCTTTTATGAAGTAATGGAAGTACTGGATGAAAAGTCACCAAGAAATCTCCAGTAAAACAAAAACGCACTGGGTACAGCGTAATTCAGACACTTGTGAAGTGGAGGCTGGGGTTCACAAGTTTGAGTCCATAATGAAGCTACATAATGTTTGATGCCAGTTTGAGCTACTGCTTACTTGAAAAAAATATACTACTGCTTTAAAAGTTCTTTTGTAGGGCGGTGGTGGCGCACGCCTTTGATCCTAGCACTTGGGAGGCAGAGGCAGGCGGATTTCTGAGTTCGAGGCCAGCCTGGTCTACAGAGTGAGTTCCAGGACAGCCAGGGCTACACAGAGAAACCCTGTCTCAAAAAACAAAACAAAACAAAACAAAAGTTCTTTTGTAGTCAGGCAATGGTAGTCTTCACCTTTACTCTCAGACTCAGGAGGCAGGGGCCAGCAGATCTCTGTGAGTTCAAGGACAGCCTAGTCTACAGAGTGAGTTTCAGGAGAGCCACAGTTGTTACACAGAGAAATCCTGTCTCCAAAAACATACATACATACATACATACATACATACACACACACACACACACACACACATATAATATATACATGCATAAAGCCACCTTTGTGTTTGAGTGTATTGTCCGCATATATGTCTGTGTATCATGCATGCCTAGTGCCCGTGGAGGTCAAAGGAGACCTCCAGGCATCAGATCCTCTGGAACTTGAGTCATAGATGGTTTTAAGCCGTCATGTGGGTTCTGGGAACCAAACCTGAGTCCTCTGTTTGAAAAAGCAGACAGTGCTTTATTTCTAGTCTCTTGTTATTTTAATGCTGTAATATCAGAACTACAATAATTTTTGAGAGTAAAATTTTTTTAATCTATTTTTTTAACTAGTGTAGGACAAAACAAACTCAGTATAGCATAGAAATGCAAATTTTGGTCACCCCTGAGGGTAGAGGTGGAAGACTTTGGGGGAGCTGCTGGTGCTCTTTTCTTAATCTAGCTGGGTTAGGAGAGCTGACCCATTTGTAAATCTAGTTAAATCTCCTTACTGCAGGGTTTGTGTACTGTATTGTATGTATGTTGCACTTTAATAAATTTAAGGGGATAGAGAATGGCTCAGCAGTTAAGA
This sequence comes from Montemys delectorum, assembly GCA_019843815.1. NCBI lineage: Eukaryota > Metazoa > Chordata > Mammalia > Rodentia > Muridae > Montemys > Montemys delectorum. Next base: position 1,737 of record JADRCD010098891.1, on the reverse strand, counting down.
GCATTGACTGCTTTTGCAAAGGACCTAGCTTTTAGCACACAAATGGTACACAGACACACAGAGATGGGGTATACATCATACCTTATCTAGGGAACTTACCTCTATCTGAAGATTACCAGTAAATATTGTTAGAACATTATATGAGGCCTGCTTCTCTTTTGGTGAAATTCAGTATCTCAGATTTCCTCAAATTACTGCTTTTAATGCAAGCAGATAAAATGACAGTGACATATATGTTCAATTGATGTTACAACCCAAATGTATTGCTGTGCAAAATATACAAAGCTGAGCATATTGGTACATACCTGTAATCCTTGAACGTGAAGAGAGAGGTAGGAGGATAAGAAGTTCAAGATCATTCTCAGCTACATACTGAATTTAGGACCAGTTTGGGCTATGGGAGGCCCTGTCTTAGAAAAAAAAATGAACCTTCACTCCAAAAATACACAAATAAACACCAAAAATAGTTTGTGTTTAATGGTATCCTGTCTTTTTATGTTTGCAAATTATTTCTCATTTAGGTACTGGGAGATAGACTTAGCCCACTAAGGAGCTCTTGACTCTCCTGTGCCTTCAAAGGGACTCGTGTTTGGAAAAGATTTGAGTCTCTAAGTTTCCATCAAAAGTGCTGATGTGGTTTTTTGTTTGTGTGGAGTTTCATATTTTGTTGTTGTTATTGTTTTTTTGTATTTTTTATTTTATTAGATATTTTCTTTATTTACATGTCATGTCGTATGATTTCTCCTTTCCCAGTTTCCTCTCCAAAAAAAAAAAAAACAAAACAAAACAAGAACAAACCCCTGTTCCCTCCCCCCCTTTTTTTTGAAAGAGAAAAACAAAGTTGGGTAGGATATTGTATGAAAAAAATACCACAAAAAATCCTGGTAAATGTTATGTGGAACCATAAAGAAGATTGAAAAATCATGTCATTTGCAGGGGGAAAATGAATAGATCAAAAAGCAGCAATGTTAGGTGAAAAAAAAAAACTCAGAATCTGAAAGTCAGTATTCCATGTTTTCTCTCACTTAGAAACCAGAATCCAAAAGGAAAAGAGACAACTGAAAAAGAATAGAAGGCATAGTGAAGAGCCTGGGGAAGGAAGAGTGATGGGAGAGTGAAGGATGGTAGAAGAGGCCCTCATGTTCAGAGCCCATGGAAGCCTGGACATCAGAGTGAACCTTTTGATATTCACAGTTAAGACATAGCGAGAATAATGTAAAACACTTGTTCCTTGTATGCGCCTTCCTGAGGTGGCTTGCTTAGACTAGCTGGGTAATTTTTTTCTTTCCATTTTTGTTTCAAAAAATAATTGCAGTTTTACTCTTGCATTTCAGGCTGTTCCTTTTAGTTTAGACAGTGTTGCAAATTCCATTCACTCCTTATTTTCAGAAGAAACGCCTGTAGTTTTGCAGTTGGCTCCCAGTGAGGAGGTAAGTGACAAAGTTTTTATTTAAGATCCTTATAAAGAAGTGTTATTTAATGACAGTTTTAAAGTGATTGTGTGAAAAATGCTATGTTCTGTGTCTGTATGTTGGAATGAATCCATAAAAGGCAGCTAACCTAGCATTCTGGATCCTTTTTGTAGAGAGTGTATATGGTGGGGAAAGCAAACTCTGTGTTTGAAGACCTTTCAGTCACATTGCGGCAGCTCCGTAATCGCCTGTTTCAGGAAAACTCCGTTCTCAACTCACTTCCCCTCAATTCTCTGAGCAGGAGTAACGAAGTAAGTGGTCCAGT
>JADRCD010098889.1:0-17935 GCA_019843815.1 Montemys delectorum | reverse complement strand
AAAAAAAGGCATTCAAAGATTCCATTCTTATTTTTCCCTGGATCCAACTCTAGCTGTGTACAAAATAGATCCATTTGCTTAAAGGCAAAACTCATTTACTCAAAGACTCATTTTCTCTCAAATTCAAATCCTAACAGTGTGTCATCAGTTTTTTTAAATATGGAAGGCCAGTCATCCTTAAGAGGACTAGGTTTGAATCAGTAGTGGAAGAAGAATTGGTTCTCATCACTCACTATTTTAATTTGCTATCTAGTTAAGATACGACCAACTAAAAACCTTCTATATTCTAAAGACAAATGCTAGGAAAGAGGTACTTTTCTACCACACATCTGTATCCACCACAGTTCAACCTCAGCAAGGGTAAGAATATCTAGAATGAAAGTTCACCTAAACTCTAAGAACAAAATACTGAGAGTTTTGACTCAAGGACTGTCTCAGTTTTATTTCATTGCAGTAATCCTATGTAAATAAACAACATCAAAATCGTAAGAGTCTTAGGACAATTATTTTCTTGCCCATGAGATTTTGAATTACCTTTGTCTGGTCTGGACTTGCCTGTGTTTGACTGAAAGAAAGTGGTCTTGGGTTTGGACTGTCAAGTGGTTTGGTTGTCTCATCACATAGTAACTATGGTTACTAGCCAAATGTCCCATGCCCTCCACTTGGGAGTATACAGAAACTAGAAAGCAAGCAGGTACACACACACACACACACACACACACACACACACACACACACATACACACTACATTTGTTTAATGTGGGTAGACATATAACCTATTTCTGTTCTCATCCCACAAATTATATCAAGTTTCACGGCCAAATTCTTAATCAATGCTCAAGGAAACTTTGCCAAAGAAAGGAAAGAAATGATTTCAAGCAAATAAGGCTATCTGCTAAAACATTGTGTCTTTTCTTTGACTACACTGTATTTCATTCACATATATTTTGGAAAGTGGATTGAAGGACCAGAAGGGATGGAGACAGAGAGAGGAAGGAAGATTCTGTGCAGATTTCTCCCTTAGTAGTCCTACCCCTCCAGTTATTTTATTTACAAATACTTCTAAGCATAGAAGGACAGAGAACGCTTGAAAGTCTAAATAACTAAACTTGTCACAGAGGCCCAGGAGCCACTAGCAGCACAGATTGCAAATTCAAGACTAAAGAGTATTTAAGGTTTGAGGACAGTAGCTTGAGCCCAGTGTTTCAATTACATTCCTTTTTCTTGTTGCTCAATCAGACTGTGAAACCCATCAGAAGTATCATGAGTAGAGAAAAAAGCTTTACTTACATATTTCCATCCTCAGAATCTAAAGCTGTTTCCATTGAGTACCACATGCACATTTAAATGGCGAAAGCTTTTAAATTGTTTACTCAATATTTTGTTTTTAAAAGCATTTTCATCTTCATGTTGTGGCATGAAACTTTGGCAGGATTATACTTTACTTCTGCTCCTCCATTTGTTCTCTGGAGTACCACAAAAAATAATGAAACCAACTATAGAGTTTACATTTATCTTGAGAATGGTGTAAAGAAAGCAGTGAATCTTGGAAAGTATATAAATAAGTACAGCTAATATAAACTAAAAGTGAGTCAATGTATGTATATTTAGTACTTAGATTATATTTGACATTCAGATTACTTGTGGATTGTTTGAACTGAAAGAATAAAGGCTAAAATACAGAAGGAGTTGTACTTACTGTTTTATTTTAATTAATTAGCAAAAATGCACTCTTAATGGTCTAAAAAATACTCTGTAGATTTATACAGTAAGTTATAGATGTGTAGCTGAAGAAGCCCTTGCAGGTATTATGCAGGAAAGCAAACTATGGGAAGAGACTAGAATGAAAACACAGGAGCAGATTGACTTCGGACCTAGGAGAAGCAGACCTCGAGGACTCTAATGCCAGGTGGCTTATTCCCAGTGTATGTAAGCACAGTATACCCTGGAAAAACTGTTTCCCATTGTAATACAATCCCTGGTGCAGAAGATGTGTAATTTTATTGAAACTCAACTCAGGGTACATGTCATTTTTCCCCAAGAAAATAGATTCTAGAGGTAGGCTACCCATACTAGCTTAAGGGCCTCAGGCTCTGCCTTGGTCTTATTCATGTAGATAGCTCAGAAGTCATTTGGGCTATCAGCCACCTTTGATCCTGGTTACAGGAGCTTGATATGGCCTGGCCCAGCAGATGACACAGTTTACCAAGCTGTTAATCACCTCCAATCCTCAGCTTTCTAGGTGGAAGAACAGGTTTTTCATCTGTCCCATCAGAAAGACAATACCCTGTGCTTGACATTCCTGGTTCTCTGGAGGCCTATGGACTTGAGGATTTTCATGGTGTGGTCCGGACATGTAGCAATAAAATGAGGGGAGCAAACAATATTCAGGGTTTCTTCTTCGTATAACAATGGAAAGCTACTCCAGCAGGGTTTTCTCCTTACTATTTAAACTCAACATATAGTTAATTGATATTACTTCAATCAAGTTTGGAAAAAATATGATATATATGAGTTCATTTCAGCTTTATTACTATGATATAATCTCCAAAACTGAATTTTCATTTGAAGGTGACCAACTATACTAAATTAATTATTTAAGTTTTTTACATTAATGATATCAATGTTCCATACATGCTAATTTTGTCAAAAGAGAGCAAAGACAAACACACAAAAAAATGAAAGCAAGATTTACCCAAAACTTTCTCATTAAATGCATATTATACAATGCATATTAAGCTAAAAAGTTTTATTACTAATATAGAATATCTTCTGAATATAACTTGTACACTTGAGATAGGTCCTATAAGAAGATGGATTGATGGGTATTTGTGGTTCTCCTTTATTTGCTACATTTACTAGGCTTCATGAATCATAATACATCTAAAATTAAAATTAATAAACATGTTCTCTCTAGTTGACATATAGACAGACCTGTCTTATTAGTTTTTCAATTTATTTATTTTTATTTCTGAGCTTATAAAATTTAGCCTTTCCCACTTCCTTTTCCTCCCTGGAAACCCATTGATACAACCCTGTTCCATACTCTTTTTTCACATTCATGGATTTTTTTCTATGGTTGCTATTACATGCATATATGTATATCCACATATATCTACATTTTTAAGGTTAAGAGAGCATTCCCCAGTTACATTTTCATAACAGCCCTCTACCATGACTTCATGGTAAAATTAAATTGGAAAAGCAAAAACGTCATATGTAATTTTATGATTATTTTGTTTAAAAAATCTCTCTTACACGTACATGTACGTGTACATATACATATATATATGTATATGTGGTGGAGCTGATCTCAGAACCAGATTCCAAATAATAAAAGAAACATGGACAACTAACTATACCTCTGTTGATAGAAAGACTTTGTTTCAAAAATAAGTGCTTAAAGGCCCTTACAGGCGAAATCTGTCTCCATGATTCTAGTTAGAAGTCATAAATAATGCTCTTAGACACCTGAGTAGAAGGAATTAGAATGAAAGATGATCATAATGAGTGGGCAGCTGCAGAGTGCAAAATCTCCAGCATGTAAAGACCAGAGCGAGAAGTCACACACTTAATTCACTTCAAATGAATAGGTCAAGAGAGGCTCGGACAATACCTGACTAATACAGATGTAAAGGCTCACAGCCATCCATTGAACTGAGTACATAGTCCCCAATGAAGGAGTTAGAGAAAGGTTCTATAGAGCTGAAGGGTTTGCAGCCCCTTAGGACGAAAAACAATTACTAACTAGTACCCTCAGAGCTCCCAGGGACCCAACCGCCAACCAAGGACTAAATATGGTGGGACTGATTATTTTGGCAGCATGTGTATAGTAGAGGATTGCAAAGTTGATCATCAATAGGAGGAGAGGTCCTCGGCCCTGTGAAGGTTCTGTGCCCCAGTGTAGGGGAATGCCAGGGCCAATAAGTGGGAGAGGGTGGGGAGGCAGGCATGGGGATGGGGGAGGCAACAGGAGTTTGTTCTTGTTGTTTTTGTTTGTTTGTTTGTTTTTTGGAGGGGAACTGGGAAAGGAGAAATTTACATGTAAATAAAGAAAATACCTAATTTAAAAAAAAAAAAAAAAAAAAAGAGTTGTATTACCCGGGCCAGGAAATCTAAAGGCATCCCCCAAGTAACATCTCTGGTGACATCTAGATTTATTTTACCTTTTCATGTAAATGTTAAAAAAAAAAAATCAGTCATAAGCTCCAGAGGATAGGAAAGTAGAGCTCAGGCAACTGAAACTGGATTCCAAGGTAACTGTGATCTTCGAGATCCTTTGTTCTTTCCCAGTTCGCTCTTTCCTTAGGTATCTGGAAGGATGACTCATCTCACTAGAAACAGTGCAACCAAGGATGGCAGGACTCTCTGCTCAATTTCATCTCTTCCAGTGAAAATCTTTAGGTGTGTGACAGATGCTGCACAGGAGCATAGTGGATTTACTATAGGCCTCTGTATAGTCTGAATGAGTAGGGAGTCAGTGAAACTGCTGAGAGCCACCCTCCATGAAGATGAGCTAAAACTCCCAGCATGCCAAAGCTCTAGGTATTACTTACTGTCATCCCTGCCTAGAGCCCTCCTTTTGTTATTTCAATACTAACCCCATTTCCTTTACCAGGTGACTTTAAATCACCATGTATTCTTTCTTTGCTGTAATTACTTTATCTCTGGCCTTAGATAACATACAAATGTATTTCAGGGTGATATTTCCCTTATAAATATTATGAAATGTAAACTTTTATGCAGGATCTTGCATCATGGTGAATAAGCAAAAGAAGTGAGTAAAATTCATAGAGATTGGAAATAAAAACCCAAGCAAGCAATGCAGCACAGAGATTTCCAGCAAATTTTAGAAACTCCTTTGTCTGTGTGTCTGAGCCACTTGCTTATTCTACACTCAAACTTATCCATCATCGTTCACTTGACATTTCTGAAACTGGGGAAATCTACCAAGATGTATTGCCATTAGAGGAAGAACAAATTACCTTACCCAAAGGCATACACTGCAATGTTCTGTAACATGTATTTCTTTTTTAAGAAAAGCAAATTTAGAGTGAAGAAAAGTGGACAAAACAGTCCCTCTCGAATGAACTGTGGAAATTTGCCTTATAGGTGTGTTTTCAGGAGGTTCATGAGGCCTAGGCTGGGTTCTGCTTTAGTCGATTTTTGTTTGTTTGTTTCTTTGTTTGTTTTATAAATTTTTTTCAAGACAGGACTTTTCTGTGTAGCCCTGGCTGTCCTACAACTCACTCTGTAGACCAGGCTGGCCTCAAACTCAGAGGTCTGTCTGCCTCTGCCCACTGAGTGCTGGGATTAAAGGCATCTGCCACCACCACCACCAGGCAAGTTTCCTATTCTCAAATTTAAGCTTCTAACTACACCTAAATTTTTATTTGCAGAAATAACTGATGTGCACTAGTCTGAGTAGTAAGGTCTAAGTCACATCCAACATTATCTTCATCCATTAACATGTTGTATCTATGAGGAACAGGAATTGACTGTCCTCACAGTAATTAGTAGATTACAGTAAAGGCGTGTGTCTTGCCAGGTCTCTTAATCTTAACACGTTTCCACACCTACAATATAGTTACCACAATATGCCTGTCTGTCATCAAAACCTAAAACATTGCTCTTGAGTGGTCTTATTGAAATCTTACACAGGAGTATGGTCTTATGAACTAATTTATAGTAATAAATACAATCTATCACTTGTGATCAGTGAATGAGTACATGATTTCAGGACTAAATCCACAAATCAACTTGAACAAGGTTGAATGTACTAGCAAAGTGATCTGTGCCTTCTAGGATTAGAAGCACATTATTCTTTTTCTCCCTCTGACTCTCCTGTCCTCTTTCTTTCTCCTCCTTTCCTTCTCTCCTGTCCTCTCCTCCTCTTATTCTTCTTTTATATTTTCTCTCTCTGCTTTTTGAAGCTACATGGCTCAAAGTCATTTCATGGGTGGTATAGCTTGTAGTCTTTCTGCCTTTATTGTCTGTCTCTAGACAATTGTGTTCCTTAGATCAAGATGCGCTCTATGGCAGCACTGCTGTGACCCTGGGGTTTGTCACTCCTTACTGCTGACTTACTGTGGTTACTTGGCAGTGTGGCTATAGAAAACTTGGTTACATTTCACACACACAGAGAGACAGACACACACACACACATACACACACACACACACACACACACACACACACACACACACACACACATACACTCACAAACACCTGCCACCATATGTCATATCTTCTCCTGGGAGGCTGCGTGGTTGGCTCTTCAGTCAAGCTTTTCTTATAAAATTATCTTATACTATTCAAAATATCACAACTTCTGAGCTAGTGAGGATTCTTGAATTTGTTTTAGAATAAAAAGTAGAAAATACCTCTCTCTGTGCCACACCCTCTGGGTTTACCTCTGCAGTTACCTGAGAAACTTAACAGTTTTTGCTTTGCTTTGTTCTAAGATGAGGCTGACCCAGGATAGTTCTGGTTGCTGAACTTTAACCAAAATGACCCAGGCCTGCTCAAGCATGTCCAATTAATCACCCAATTGACAACCACAATGTCCTGCATTTCCTCTACCACTGTGTCACAAAAAAGAGTTACCATGACAGCACATTACATTTCAACAAAAGTGAACATGGCACATCTTATTTCAAGCCAGTGAGTCTTTGATGTTGTCTATTAATTATATAGTTTCATATGGGGAATCTCATCAAGCCAACTTCCATTATAGTATGTTTTATAGTGGGAAACAGAGGATTTTGTACTTAGGCAGGGTCCCCTAAGATGGCCTCTCCCCAAGACCAAGGTGACTTGGCTCTATCTGGAATATCAAAACTCATCAATAGTGACAAAATTAGATATATGTGTTTTTATCTTATTTGAAATGTTTGCTCTATTTTCTAATTGTAACATTAAGAGATACAAACTACTTTTGAAATATAAACATAAGTCTACAGAACATATAAACTTTTAAAATGACTTTATTAATTCTTTGAGAATGTTATACAACATACTTTGATCAAGTTCACCATTTCATTCCTTGCTTTAATTACTCCCACCTCCATCTCTATTTCCCTACACCATCTAACTTTGTGCCAGCTTTTTCTCTATTTTTTCTTTTAATTTTTAAAATTATTGTTATAATTCCCTCTTTTCCCCATGCCCCTTTTCTTCACAGGTCTCCATTCCCCTTCCTTTCTCCAAACCCTCCTATATATCCTTTCTTGCTCTCTTTCAAGGACTTTTACCCTCCACAAAAGACTACAGCCAACTAAAAAATAATGGGAGTAGAAGAAATAGTTTTCATGCCTATTTTTTCTGACAATCTGCTGAGTCCCAGTTTGGGCTGCCCACATACTCGTGAGGGTGGGACCATTCACTGGAAAATGTCAATCTAGGAGTAACCATCAATTTATTGAAAACTGACTCTCTCTCTTCCCCATAAATTGTTAACTATTCATAGCACCACAATTTGGGTGGTGGTTCATGAATCATATCCCTTCCACACTAAAATGCTGACTAGCTTGATTTCACACAAGCAACCACAGTTGTTATGAGTTCTTGAGTGCAGTGGTTCAATCATGTCCAGGAAACAGTTCAATTCTGGTCCTCAAACCTTTAACTCTTAAATATCTTAAAATATCTTGAGCTCTCTTCTGCACTTGTCCCTCAGTCTTGGGATAGGTGGACTGGTAATATAGATGTGTCATTTATAACTAAATCCTCCAGTGACACTTTTTTGCTGCTCATTGACCATAAACTTACTTTTTGAATGAACTTGAATGAATCATAAAATTGTCTTTTTGTTTTGTTTTGTTTGTTTGTTTGTTTGTTTTAAATGAGGCTTAGAGGGACTTGATTCTGGATACTTAACATGAGTTATAAAGCTGACAATACTTGCCTAAGATTAATATAAATTCAGCAGACAATAATCTACCTATCGGGGCTGAATCTAAAACATTGTCATATTTTATATAATCAGGAAGACTTTATTTTGAAGAATAAAATGATTCTCTGATTTTTAACAGTTTTGCTTCTCGTGATCTAAAGACATCTTGTCTTTCTTTACCCTGTCTCCTTTCTCACAGGCGGGTAAAAAGGGGAATGGTCTGTGCTTAAGATCAAAGCAAACAAACATAGATGACCTTTGACTTTTAACTTTTAAGAGAAGATTAAAGATGACAGTTTATAACAAATAATGAATTCCACCTTACAACATTGTTGATAATTTGTAGTGGTGATTTAATTAGACTAAAAAGAGGTAAATAAAGTGCATTAATAATATTGAAATCTTACCTTCGCTATTTGGTAGCTCTATGATTTTATGCAGCCACTTCACTAGGCCTCAGTACCATCACTAAAATGAGGAGCTTTGCCTCTGGTTCTGTAAAAGACAGAGGATGCTAGTATGAAGAGCTATTCTCTTATAAACACTTAGAAAAAGATTTCCTGAGAAAGAAGTTTGTGCCAACATCAGAAGGACAAACAGGATTAACTCAACAGAAAGACCAGATAAAAGATGCTAAGACAGAAAGGGGCTTGCTGATTGCTTTAAGTTTCCAAAAATTCAAAGGAAGAAATGGAAGCTAGAACATAGTAAGTAAGCAAATGGCAAATGCCAGTAATCAACACATCTTCAGAGAGGGGTCCCTGTTGAGTATAGTTTCCTTTGCCCAGTCATTCTTCCATTATTCCATATTTTCTTTTTAAGAGTTCTCTTGTTATCTTAATCCTTCTTTCCATAGTTTTTTTTTTCTTTTTGGTATCCCTTAATTAATAGCTACAACATAGGTTTCATTAATTATCTCTATTTTTGTAATGCAAAAAAAATTAGAACTTGGTTGAACCATTGATATTTAATAAATATTACATGGAAATATTAAAAGCAAGAGATATAAGATAGAGCCTAAAACCAAAAGGTTTTTATGTGTCCTCTGACAGATTCAAGACTTTAAATTCATAATGAGAAAATACTGAGTTTTACTTGAAGGCAACACAACTAGATTAGCCCAAAAAATAATCACTGAGAGACTGGAGATTTGGCTTCACAGTCCTTGTTGCTCTCTCAGAAGACCTGGATTCATTACTCAGCACCCACATGACACTGTACAATCATTTGCGACCCCAGTTCTAAGGACCTTACAGGCCTCTTGATAAGGAGAATGCAAAGCCTGTGGGATCTTCTTTGTAGACCATTAGTATCCTAGAGACTGAATGAAGCCAGTCTGCTAGAGACAATGGAGAAGGTAAGGTCAGATGGTTTGGAACAGGTGACAGATGTTTCCAAGACAACACAGGCTGAGGTGATTTACAGCAGATTGGTTTGGCATAGCAAATGATAAAGGATGAACAAACCCAAAGATGATAAAATAGAGATACTACCCTATATTCAAGTTGGATGGATGGACAGATGGATGGACTGATAGATAGATGGTAGGTAGATAGATAGATAGATAGATGATAGAAGATAAGAGAGAGATTCCTAACTTTGTCAATCTTGTAAACGTGACTCAAGTCAATAATAGTATGTGGTATGAGCATAAGATAAACATTTTGTTGTGAAGTACAGTATTCAATATATCTACACTCTGATCTTCATTTCTATAAGACATCTTCTACTAAAGAATTATTATTCTGTACAGAATGCAGAGATGACCCCGTGTTTAAGGGCACAGTCTGCTCTTATAGAGGGTGAGAATTTGATTCGTAGACACACCTCAGACGCTCATGTTCACATGGAACTCCAGGATAGGGGCAGCCAATACCGCTGACCTTCTCTGGTTCTTGTACACCCACACTCACAATCACACAGACACACACACGGGGGGGCGGTGAGAAGAGACAGGGGGAGGGGAGGGAGGGAGGGAGGGAGAGAAGAGAGAGAGAGAGAGGGAAGGAGATGGAGAGGGAGGGAAAGATAGAAAAAAGATTTAAAAATAACAATAAATATTAAAATATAAAAAGAATGATACCTTAGAAAAGGGATGACTTGAAGGCAAGAAAAGGAAAAGTACGTGATGAACTTTAAGTCATTAAAATGTAAGTTGTAAACAAAGATGGAGACTAGTCAAAAATAAATAAATATTGTGAGGCTCAAAATGAAGCATAACACTAATGTGCAATTAGAACACTAACTACAATTAGAAATTCCTCAGAGTATGAGTCTCACTAATAAAAATAAATAAATATGATAATAACAAATGTAGATAATAGGGTATTAACTAAAATGTAGATAATGATGAAATTAGATCAGGTCAAAGAAAATCATGAATGTTAAATCTACCTTGTAAAAATTTAGAATAAATGTTGGGACGTTGGTTCTAGGGAGAAAAACCCAGGGTTCTCTATATGTTGAATACATGTTCTACAACTGAGCTATATCAACATAATTTCAGAACATCATACTCAGGAGAAAATAAGTACCTTTTAAAACACAGAAAACTGGAAGACCTCTCTATAGCCAACTGATCATTACACATTCATCACTTTGAGATAACACATCACTGTGATAACACACAATGAATATGTGAAACTTTGGCAGGACATTACTAACAAACAAACAAAAACAAGGAAAGTTTCAAAAAAGCACTCTGTAAAATAGCAAATCTTGACTCATTAAAACAACTGGTATCATCAAAAACAAGGAAAGATTGAGCAAATGTTCCAGAATGAATACTATGGGTATAGATTGGGTTAGGGTATTATGACTAGATATAATAAATATCTAATTGCTAATAGTGTTGAGTTATAACCCTGGGTTTTCAGATCAGTAGAGAGGAAACACAGACATAATTTGAACCGTGTGTGTGTGTGTGTGTGTGTGTGTGCATGTGTGTGTGTGTGTGTGTGTGTGTGTGTATGTATGCTTGTGTGTGTATATATATATATATATACATTCTTTTATATGCCATACATATATATGTGTGTATTTATACATATTCATAGTATGTACATACATATATATACATATGCATATACATATCATGATAAATGTAGTCAGATTGTCAGCTTAGGAAATAGGGGATTCTATTTACTGTATCTTGATGCTTATAAAGTATTAGAAATAGAGAACAAATAAAATTATCTTAGCCAAATTAATTGGTTATAAAATAAAATCATTGCAAAGAAAAAGAAATACTGAAAATATAATAAATACTTTAAAGTTATATGCACACATACATGATATATATGTAAATACACACACATGACATACATATTATATATGTGTATACATATATAAATATGTATATTTAATATACATAATATAAATATATATGTATATATATATATATTTCAGTTTGACTTCAAGCATTATCATGTTACAGAATTGGGGTACCTGGTCTTACATCAGGTTCTTTAATCCATTTCCAGTTTGTGTTTGGTAAGGGCAATAAATAGGATCTACCTTTATTCTTTTACATGCTGTCATCAAAATTGAACAGCATCCCTTGTTGGAGATGGTGACTTAACTCCAGCATGCATTTTTAGCTTCTTTGTAAAAATCAGATATTCTGAAATCTGAAGGAGTGATAGCTCCTACAGTTCTTTTATTGTTTTCAGGATTTTCTAAGCTCTACTTGTTTTTGTTTCCTCCTTTGTTTGTTTGTATATGAAGTTGAAGGTTTTGATGATGTTGTAAATTGCTGTAGAGAATTGTTTTGGAATTTTCATGGGGACTGTGTTGAATCTTAAGGTTGTTCTTGGTAGGATGGACATCTTTATAATATTAAACTACTGATCTATGCACATGGGAATAGTTCCATCTTCTGATATCTTCTATATCTTTTTTTAATGTCTTAAATTTTTTTGTTACACAAGTCATTCTCTTGCTTGGTTAGAGTTACCCCACAATAGTTTTTGAGATTATTACAAAAAGTATTTTTCCCTGATTTCTTTCTCATCCTGTTTATCATTACTTAGGAAAGCTGCTAAGTTTTGCATGTTAATTTGGTATCTTGATACTTTGCTGATCTATCAGCTCTACGTGTTTCCTGGTAGAGTTTTTAGAGTCCTTCATTCATAAAACCGAATTGTCTACAAATGAAGATAACTTGACTTCTTTCCTATTTGTATCCTCTTAATAAAGTTTCAGATATCTCATCTTTCTTCTTTTCTTGCTTTTGAGTTAATATCTAACTTGAAAATAATAACAAAATGTATTTGCTTTCTACAATTATGACTCATCTATAAGCTTGTAAAAAAATCATATCAGAAATTCTTAGTAAATTGATTTTTCATTTATTTTTTCTAACTGATCTATAGTTTATATTGAGAATCAGAAAATATTAATTTTGTTTTTAAAGGCAGTAGCAATGAAAGTCAATGTTCTTGTTCTTTTCATCCCTCCTGTGACCAGGTATCTTACGTCAAGGCTATTGACATTTGGATGGCAGTGTGCCTCCTTTTTGTGTTCTCAGCACTTCTGGAGTATGCAGCTGTGAATTTTGTCTCAAGGCAACACAAAGAGCTGCTGAGGTTTCGGCGAAAGAGAAAGAATAAGGTAAGTGATTGTTTTATTGGGTTCAGTGGGACATCAATTTGCAGTGCAAAATGATTTGTTCCATGTAGTGCAAATGTACCAGAAGGAAATTTGGACCAGGGACTAAGTGGAGCAATAACCTCTGTTTTGTTCAGTCAAAAACAAGTGCTAGGATGAGTTCGGGGAGAAATTGTGGTATTGCGTTATACTTAAGGAGCATATATGATGACGTGGTCCTCTTTATCGAGTTCATTAGTAGATTCCCACAAACAACATTGTTTGTGCTTCAGTTGATAAATATCCCATCTCCTACTTGCTGTGCCAGAGCATTCCTGATAGTATTACTTAATACAGACATCAATCTTAATTATAAAAATTGTCCCTTTTTCTAAGCTAATCAGTTTCTATATATTATCATGGAAATATTGATAGCTTGACAAGGTCATGCGATTAAATCTCCTTTCCATGCACATTTTTATATATAAATTATTTGTTATAAAACTCTGTGGTAAACACAACCAAGTACTAATGCTACCTTGCTCATATCCCATCAAAGATGGACCCAGATCAAAGTTCATTTGGAGCCTCATTAAGAAGTGATAGAAAGCTGTGGATGTAACATGCTAGCAGAATTGCATTGTGCAGAGTGGTTGTTCCTCTCTATTGAATCCTCTTAAGGCATCTTCCCTTTCGGACACATGATTTCCAATAATGTTCTTTGCTTTATAACAACAGAAATCCGTGGTTTACTTACTCCAGTGCAAATGTGCCAACAAAATCATTTGTTCAATACAACACTGTCAGAATCGTACAAAAGTATTGCCATAGTCCTATATACTGAGATATTTAAACAAAATGTAAAATTGTAAGGACAATGGTCTGGCTTATATGTTGTGATGTTTAATGATTTTAAAAGTTATTTGTAAGTTCTCTAATATTTACATTTATTAAGTATTTTAAAGCAACAGACTTTGATCTATCAGCTAAAGTTCAGTTATAATTAAATGAATTTTACGGCAACTGACTTCCAAAACTTATCACAGACCCAATAAACATCTGAGAGTGGCTGCAGGAAAGGAGCATTAGCACTGAGATAATATTATATTGGACATAAAGCAATATTCAATTTCCCATTTGTTACATTTTCATGAGAAAGCCTTACCGTTCACGTGTTGAAATGTACTATGATGCGGAGATTCACTGTCATACTGCCCTTCACCTTCCTCTGGACTTTGGTCACTAAGTTTGAGTCCTTCTCTTCCTCTTTTTCTCCCTGGTCCTCCACAACTTTTCCTTTCTGCATCCCACTCATCCTCCTCTTCCTGTCTGTCTTCTCCCCTCCGTGTCCTTTACCACCTCTTTCCCCTCCTCCCCTCTTCCTCCTTTTCTCCCAAACCCCTCTCTCCTTCCCTCCCTTTCTCCTCACCACATCTGAGGCAGCGGACTAGTGCTGCCCTTTCTCTGCTGATTCTTAGACTGAACTGAAACACTGTTACAGAACCAAGCCTTTACAGGGCTGTTACACTTGCCTTTTCTTCCTCTTAGTGACTGAGCCAATTTTCCTGAGCATTGTTTTGTTAAAACTGGAGCAATACTCGTTGTCACTATTACTATTTCATTTTACACTTTTATTCCCCTTCCTTACTTTTTTTCTTCCTTATCTACTATAGCATGTTTAAACTGTATACTACCTAGGCTAGAAGTGAGAAGTATCTTGCATACACTGTCTAATAGGAAAAGACTGCAAGTTCATACACACTTAACCCTAAACTTCACTGAATAAAGAAAGAGTCCACAGACTTGATACTAAATTTTGGTTCCTCATTTCAATATTATTTTTTGACTGAGATTCCTCTTTACTCAATTTTACCACATGTAGATGTAAAATAAAATATTTGATGTATTAAATGTCTGTTACTCTATGCAAAGATTAATATATTCAGTGACTGGTATTCTAGTGGAAAGTTAGAAATAGTAATGGTTTATCATTCTCTCATTATGATTTGAAATATTCATGAAGCATATGTGATTAAGGGTTATTAATATTTAACACAGAACAAAGCCACTTATTTTGATTCAATGCTTTTTGGATGAATACTTTGCATCTGTGAACATCAATGAATTGATACATATGTATGCTAAAATGGAATATGTGATTAAAATCAACTGTGTAATTAAACGTGACTTGATTCTCTGGTTTCTCAATCCCTCTTGGTCCACTTTACCTTCCCACAGACAGAAGCTTTTGCACTGGAGAAGTTTTACCGTTTCTCAGACACGGTAAATGTCTTTTTAAACTCTTAGTAGAGGAATGCGATCATCTATAAAAAGCAGACAGCATATTCTGCTCCGAGGCAGTGTTTGGTGGGGAAACACAGACACTAACAGACATAAAGCTAAGCAAATGGCATTTCCTTCGACTTTTCTAGGAGCAATATTCTTGTCTTTTCTTACTCAACAAAAGGCATTATGATGCATTTATTTTCACTGAGTTATTTAACTAGTCAAAATGATTTTAAGCATGTATTCAAAAGAAAGGAGATCTGGGTGTGGTAGAATGCATCTCCAATCCCAGCACTAGGAGGGCAGAGAGAGGCATGTAGATCTCTGTGAGTTTTAACCAGTTTAATCCACACAAGTTCCAGTCTGGCCAGAGCTACATAGTGAGACCAGACCCTGTCTCAAAAATAGACAAATTAATTAGTTAATTAGCACTACAAAAATAAACACTAAAACAATCAATAAGTGAGGAAATAAATAGGAAATTTACTTATTACACAACTCTAAGAACAACTGTAAATGCAACCTGGAAATGAGTTTCAAAATGTTTTGTCCAGTCTGAGTAGCTTTAGAATCTACTCATTATGATTATGTATAGGAAATTAACAATTTTGTTTTAGTAAAGGTATCTTTTTTAAATTTATAAATATAAATATATAAGGATGCTGTAAAGATATACATCCAAGCATACTTGTAAATTTCTAGAAGGGAAATCTAAAATATTGGTTCATAGGTGATTTATAAATGTACCAAAGCCAAGAATTTCTTCTGTGAAAGTACAATGCAAATACTCTAGTTTGCTAAACTGAAAGTTTAGGGGGTTAATTGTATTTTTAAAGTAGTTTCAAGATGATTTGACTGGGCATCCCGGTTAAGAATCTAGCAAATGAAATAACATTAAATGAACACTTTTACCAAACTCAACTTCCATGTATACTATTTTTACCCAGTATTGCTTTAAAGTACTCTCCTGGCTAGTTTTATGTCAGCTTGTCACAAACTTGAGTGATCTGAAAGTAGGTAACCTCAACTGACAAATGTCTCCATAAGATCCTGCTGTAGGGCATTTTCCTAATTAGTGATTGACAGGGGAGGCCCAATCCATTTTGAGTGGTGCCATCCATGGGCTGGTGGTATGAGTTCTAAAAAAAATGCAAGCTGAGCAAGCCATGAGAGCAAGTCAGTAAGAAGCACCTATGGCCTATATCTGTTTCAGTTCCTGCTTCCAGGTTCCTGCCCTGCTTGAACTCCTGTCCTCACTTTCTTGAGTGATGAACTAGGAAACTCTTTTCCTCCCTGCGTTGCTTTGTTCATGATGTTTTATCACAGAAATAGAAACCTTAATTTACTTACAAGCACTTACTGAGTTCTCCTAGAATCTACAATCAGTTCACTAGTTTACCTTGTAGTCTAATTTATATTTTACTTCTTAGTCCCAATATTTCTTGTTTTTAATCTGTGAAAAGTGTCACAGGATGTATTGACTATAACTATTCTATTAGATACTTTTTAATTTCTTGAAATCAAAATAACCTAATATATTGGGTTAAATACAAAATCATAGATATATACAGTAATATATAATAAATACTATAAGCGTATGTAAAATCTAATAACCATCTGAGCTAACCAAATCCTTTATCCTCTTAAACTATATATTCTACTTTGAAATGCTCCAAATAATCTAAGATTTATAATCCACATAATCAAAATAAGACCAAATTAATACAGAGTCTCTATTTTGATAAGAACTAAATTATATGAGTTTTCCTCCATATGCTCATTTGGAAGGATAACCAAAGTAAACAAAATTGCCTCCTTATAGTAAGTTTGTCACAAGAAGAAACCTTACAGTAGTGCAGATGGAATACCTAGAAATGTTGTTTTTATAGTTTATTTTAGTACTGACTTGAATTTTATATGTAATCTTTGGAACTTTGCTTCTTTTTTACTAGAGGTACAAAAGAACACTTTGTCTATTTGAAAGAATAAAAGTTTGCTCTTCTACCCAAATTTCCCCACCCCACACTGTCATTACCTGCTGTGTGCTGACTCCCACTGCACCATGTCATAGATGCTGCCTCCAGGGCTGAATGTGTGTGGGTGTATGCATGATATGAAAATATTTTGGTAAGGGTTTTTTACTCTCAAGTATGGAAAGACTTAATGATGTGGTAGTATTTCCAAACATGTGCTAATCTGTTGAGAGCTTTGAGTGACACGGGACTGCTTCAGCACATTTCATGTATCTTCCTACCCATTACAATAATGATACAAAGTTTTGCTAAGAGAAAATTCATCTGCACAGTATTCTAGAATTTTGGTCTTCCTAAGTATTATCTGCATATGCAAATAAATAAAGAATTAACTTGTATTATACTTAAGAAGTTATGACCAAAGTTTGTGTTGGGCTAGGCCAATAGTTATCTATATAAAACATAGATACAATTGACTGCGTTTTGAAATTTTGTTTAATCACTTAAAATTACTTTTATTGTAAATCTATATGTTGTCTTACTTTAAAGTAGCTCAGTATAATGTTTTAGACTAATGTGTAAATTATTTTTCTGTCTTGTGTTTTGTCAGCTCCACAGTCTTAAGACAAATACAAATTTTATGTGTAATGTGTTGTTTGAAAAGATGAAGTCTCATGACTGATGCTATATGTTATCTAGATACATAGTCTTTAACATGTTCCATTATAGATACATATTTATTCTAGCCATAACACATTCTTTATATAGGTATGACTTACAATTTTGATATATACCTTCAAATTGAGAATTTTTTCCCAAAAACTCACTTAAATGAAGCACTAAATTTTATCTTCTCAAGTAAAACAAAGTTATAAGATTTTGGTAATTTTTGAAAACAGCTATTTAGAACTTACATTAAGCAATCTACTCCTTTGAGGTATATACTATTTAAATACTTCTTATGAAAATAATATTCAATAAAGTAATGTGTGGCTAGCAAGATGGCTTTGTAGGTAAGAGTACTTGGTACAAAATGGATGATAACCTGACTTGAGTTCTATTCTCAGAACCAAAATGAGAAAGGGAGAACTGAATCTTCCAAGTTGTTCTATAACCTCCACCCTCATGCCATCCTATGCCCCCACAGAGAGAGAGAGAGAGAGAGAGAGAGAGAGAGAGAGAGAGAGAGAGAGA
>JADRCD010098884.1:12940-24459 GCA_019843815.1 Montemys delectorum | reverse complement strand
ACAGTGACAGGCAAGTAGATCAGTGGAGTGGAATTCAAGACCCAGAAATGAACCCACACACCTAGGTTCACTTGATCTTTGACAAAGGATCTAAAACTATCCAGTAGAAAAAAGACAGCCATTTTAACAAATGGTGCCGGCTCGGCTCAACTGGTGGTTAGCATTTAGAAGAATGCAAATCGATCCATTCTTAACTCCTTGTACAAAGCTCAAGTCCAAGTGGATCAAGGACCTTCACATAAAACCAGATACACTGAAACTAATAGAAAAGAAAGTGGGGAAGAGCCTCAATCACATGGGCACAGGGGAAATTTTCCTGAACAGAGCACTAATAGCTTATGCTCTAAGATCAAGAATTGACAAATGGGACCTCATAAAATTGATGTCTCAATTCTTAAATCCAACTCTAACTTTTAACAAGTGTATGATCTTATAAAATCAATTAAATAACTCATGTCAGTTTCCTCATTCAATAAAGCAGACATAGGAATAACTTCTGTCGAAAGTTATGATGAGAATTAAATGAACTAATTGCTAGGCAAAAATACTTTGCAAGAATTAAAGACAATTTGATATTTTTAATATTGGATAAATACAGGCAGAGAAAGCAATTCACTAACCCATATATTACTTATTTGAAGAACACTAACAATAAGAACATTCAATTTTCATTTGAGTAATTTTATTTATTTTATTTACTTGACTTTAGCCTATTTTAGTATTTCTTCTATGTAAGAGATAATTACATTAGAACATGTCATATTTTAGTATGATATCCAAATTCCTTGAAAACTGCACTGGTATAAATCTCAAATTTAACAATGCTTTTTAAAGGTGTTTGATTTATAAGTCAAAGCTAAAAGAGCTCTGCTCATTTGAATTTTTTTCAATATAGTATTTCATCAGTGCTATTTTGAGACATATATCTTAACATTTTACTGAATAAATTAATTATTCTAATTGCTTTCTTGTGATATCTAGTAATTTTTTACAGAGAAATTGTGTGTGTGTGACCTACACAACCATGTGCTTTCTTCACATAGAGTAAGCTTAATTATTTTTGCCTTTGCTGTTTTATTTTCTTTGTACATGACCTTTCTAATCTAAAGAATTGTGAACATAGGAAGTTAGCAATTCTTATAAAAATGATTATGACCTACTTAAGAGATAATATCACAAATGAGAAAAGCATGAATATTAAAGTAAAACACTCTGTTAACACATGAAGATATGGATTAATAAGGAGGTAAAACAGCTTAAGCTTCAATTTATATTATATTGATCTGTCTATTCTCACCTGACTTGAAATCACAAATATTTCCCTCAAAACTCAGTCTGAGATGCATTTATATGATTTCAGAGGATTTTTTATAGCTTGTGTTCATTTATACCTGCTAAAATTATATATCTGACAGAGTCAATAGTTATATGTTAGAAAGGAAATACCAGGATATATAAAAAAATCATGCAAATGGTATCAAAACTTGAACTCTTATATTCTGATTCTAATTTTTGCAGTGATAGTATATATTAAATATGATCACGCATAGGTTCTTAAATGATTGGTGTTATAACATGCCTCTAAATCAGTGTTCAGATTACCAACAGACTTGTTTAATAATAAGCCTTCAATTGAAACAACCTGATTATTTTGATAATCATCAAATCAATCATCTTAATCAAGAAGAACTCTGAGTTCAGGGTCCCCAATGAAGGAGCTAGAGGAAGGACCCATGGAGCTGAAGGGTTTGCAGCCCCTTAGGAGGAACAACAATATGAACTACCTAGTACCCTCAGAGCTCCCAGGGACTAAACCACCAACAAAGAACTATACATGGTGGGACTAATGGCTCCAGCAGCATATGTATAGAAGAGGCCAAGTCGGTCATCAATGGGAGGAGAGGCCATTGGCCCTGTGAAGGTTCTATGCCCCAGTGTAGGAGAATGCCAGGGACAGTAAGTGGGAGAGGATGGGATGGTGAGCAGAGGGAGGGGGGAGGGAACAGGGGATTGTTTTAGGTTTTTTGTTGCTTTTTTTTTCTTCTTTTTCATTTTTTTTTTTTTGAGGGAAACCTGGGAAAGGAGATTTTGTAAATAAAGAAAACATCTAATAAAAAAAAGAAGAGAACTCTGGAAACAATAATGAGTATATGTGCAAGATACAATTGGCCTAATATTATTTTCATCTAGTCAGAGAGTTAAAGTCTAAAGTAGTTCTCCACTAGTACTCTGCAGTGTAGATAAAGAACACTAAATATGTTAACCAAGGAATAATGTAGAAGGGACAATGAAGTGTTTGAAGTAAATACTATATAGAATACTATTACTTGTTTCTCTGTTTATGAAGAGGGTAGGATCACAGTATCCATATTAATGTTCAATTGAGGCCATAAATACTAAATACTTTACTAATGCTAATCAGTAAGAAACAAATGCAGTGGTACTAGGACCTATTCTCCTACCTCCTAATCAAGACTTGTGCTGTCATTTTGATCTAGTTCAGCAGTGAGTGAAGGTAAAAATACTATTCACTTCCTATCTTGTTAGGTTTTCCTATTTTTGTGTTTATGACTCATATATTTTATTCATTTGTATATTCACTTTCTCTCTTCTTGGCACAAATACTATGTTTAAGTTATATCCTTTTCTTAGAAGATGTGAAAATAATTTACAAATAAATAAATAAATAAATAAATATTTTAAATTTATTTTTATTAGATATTTTCTTTATTTACATTTCAAATTATATCCCCTTTCCTGATTTCCGCTCTGAACAAAAAGAAAAACTAAAACAATCTCCTGTACCCTCCCCCTGCTCACCACCTCACCCCATCCTGCTTACTGGTCCTGGCACTCTCCTACACTGTGGCATAGAGCCTTCACAGGGCCAAGGGTCTCTCCTCCCATTGATGTCCCACTAGGCCATCCTCTGCTACATATGCAACTGGGGCCGTGAGTCCCACCATGTGTACTCTTTGGTTGGTAGTTTAGTCCCTGGGAGCTCTGAGGGTACTAGTTAGTTCATATTGTTGTTCCTCCTAAGGAGCTGCAAACCCTTCAGCTCCTTGGATCCTTTCTCTAGCTCCTTTATTGGGGACCCTGGGCTCAGTCCAATGGATGGCTGTGAGCCTCTACTTCTGTATTAGTTGGGTACTGTCAGAGTCTCTCAGGAGACAACTATATTAGGCTCCTGTCAGCCAGGGCTTGCTGGCATCAACAAGTAAAAAGAAATACGTTTTTACAATTTTGGAATGCAAGTGGTCTTATTTTATGAATTATAATTTATGTGAATCCAGTTTTGATAAAGTTTAACTTTTTTCATTTTTTATTAATCATATTTATGCTTTTAGGATCAGTTTCTATTGATAGCAGTACACCTTTTCTTTCTTTTACTTTTATACTCTATGCATAAGAAAATGTAATTTCAAGCAACGGATTTCCTTCCTTAGAATGGCCTATATAGGTGATTTTTATTGGAAAACAGCCTGTGCATCAGTATACATCTGAAATCAGAGGAGCTGTAGCTGTGCATCTAGCTCTCTTGTTAATGGATGCATTGTTACTTTCAACCCCCACCATTACAAATGCTGTAATGAATATCCTGCTATATGTCTTATAGACCTGTGTGAAAATTTCTCTGGGATAAATGCCAATTGTAGAATTGCTGTGTCAAAGGGTATGTATATACTTAATTTGACTAAGTAGTAACAGATGGCCAGGCAGATTGCTACCCCCATCTACACTACCACCAGTGGAGCGCTCAGGTTCTTATGTCACCATAACTACGTGGCTGATTCCTTTTATAGTTCATGTATTCCTCCATTATTTACCTAATTGTTATAGAAAGAAAGAACGATGCCTCATACTTTTTAAAATAGCATTCATTAGAAATCCTTGGCATTATGAAACTAGTAAGGGCTTAGAGCTTAAACCTGACAGATGAATTCTCTACTCAAACTGGTTCAAATACTCAGATATCTTATAAGATACAACTGGTGTGTAATTGATATTTATGAAACATGTAGTGTTTTTCATCCAACACAAACTAAAATTGTATGCTTGATGCTACTGCTGTTATTTCATACATTTTAAGGCAGTGATACATTTTTGTGTACTCTTTGATTTGAAACACAATGAATATAGTGCAAATAAAAATGTGATTCTTTCAAAATTGTCAATTTTGAATGTCTTAGATCAAAAAAATTCAGTTATTTTTGGAGAAGTTTGTGCAGCAGAAATTGTGATATTTTGTAATATTTTGCATTGCAGATCCCATTTTATTGGCTTTCACCTTAAAAGTTCTGAATAGGAAAACTGTTCTCACTGGTCTACTAATTTTAAAACAAAATAAAAGCACCCATGTACATTATTAGAATGTACTATTAGATTTTTGCCTGTTAATTTTTCTTACTCTTTAGTCATTTGTTTGACTGAAAAAAAAATGAAAATGATCTGATGCTAGTCAGTGGTAGAAAAGGCTATCTTCAATCATATTATCATGAATTACATAATGTTTCACCATTGGTACTTACTGACCACTCATTATATTAATTGGCATTATTATATTAATTGGCATTATATTAATTGGCATTTCATTTTTCATATGCCCAAATGATAAAAAAAAAACCTCCTATTCCAAGTACAGTTTAAGGGATGGGTATCCATGTTCTTGAAAATAATGCTGGGTAAATAGCAAGAACTCAGCAGATATACAGTGACTGGTGTGCAAATTTTTCAATGAAATTTACTATTCTTCCACTCTATACAAGCTGTACTTTGTCAGCTCTGTATTCACTGAATGATTTTGCCACATCTCAACATTGCACATATATGTTCATACACTTGCTTTTTTACCATCTGTTCTCTTGTTTTTCTCATTCAGGTATTTACACAGGCAAAGAATATGGGCTGGTGGTTGTAATTACATTTTACATTATAAAAATGCATCCTTTTTTGATGGTTTGTGCAGCATACTCATTAATACATACAAGCACATAAGTTGTAATCAAATATTCTCTCACTTTTTTCACTTTTAAATGTACATCTAATGGATATGGAAGCGAGGCCGAGATAGCCACAAAACTTGATCTGAGGAGGTACGAATTATTCTAGAATGAATATCTAATATCTCCTCCTAAATTATTTTTTCAATGCTACTGCATAAGCCTCTCAGTGTTAGAAAGAACTTATGGCTCCCCTTTGGTTGAGTTGTTGCTTGCTTACTTGAATAAGGTGAGCATTGGCTATGTTGTGCAAAAAGATAAGTTTGAATCATGTTAATACTTTTGATGACAATATCATTGACAAAAATGACAAACAAGCCCTATCTTCAAAAACATTAAGAAAAATGGATTTTAAATTCCATGTCTCTATTATTGACTTGGGGGATTAGAAATCTACCCCTTCTTAATGGGGAAGGACTGGAGAAGATCAGAAAAAATAGCCAAGGTTTTAGGGGGAAATATTCAAATCATGTGGTTAAGTCTAAATAATTCTCAACCTAGTGCCAAGATGAACCAAATGGAGAAGACTATCCAGAAGAAATACTTAATCTATGTAAGGTTTGACCTCATGAAATAGTAAGAATTTTTAATTAAATTTTTTAAAGGAATGGAACATTATAACCATAATGGGCCACCTTGTTACCTTTCTGGTTATCCTGATCTTTATTCACATAGCCAGTGAATTTTCATGGAGCCTTTTCTCTTACTCTTTTCTTTCTGTACTTACAGTCTCATAAACTCATATAATCTTCATAAGTTTAAATAAATTACTGACATTCTGATGCCAGCAAATCTTCATACGCAACTCAAACTCCTATTCGTTTTTATCCATCAATATGCAGCTTCCAATTTCCTACTTAATCTCTCTACTTTGAAATCTTTGGGCATCTCATTCCACATGTCAGCCCTTAAATTTATTCTCTTCAGATCCTAATTCCATGACTTAATTAGTCACACACAGTTCTGTGCTTGCTGTGTCTGTTTGGATGGCTTTCTGACTTCTCCCTTCTTTTTCACACTCTACCTCTAGTAATATATCCAGAAATATACTCCACCAACCTTTCAAGTGGTCTGAAGTTTCATGTTCCCTCTCTATGTCTCCAAATGCTAGGTGTTATATAGAAAATAGGAAATGTGTTTTACATACCAGAATGTGTTTTGTATCCAGTTCTATAATGGCTTCCATTTAACTCAGAAAAAAGTCAGGATCTTTAAAAGTAACTAATAAGGCTTTCCACAATGAGATTTCTTATTCTATCTCTTGGCTTAACCATTTTCAACTTCACTCAATTATATTTTTTTACATGTTTCCCATAGGTATGTGGGTGCTTGGGGAATGCACACTGCTTTCTCTAATTTGAAATGGCATGCACAATCTGACTTCATCTTATTTATTTTCTTGTATAGCTCCTCCCTTGGTTGGTGCAATTTAAAATACAAAAAAAAAACAAAAACAAAAAAACAAAAAAACAAACAAACAAAAAAAAACCAAACCCTTTCTTACTCCCATTATAATGTTCCTTACTCTTTACCATCCTAAAATATACTAGAAGCTCAAATTCGTTTAATAGTTATATTATATATTTACAATAGTAAAAGAAATTTCTTATAGTAAAGATCTTTTCAAATTTGATCATAGATAATCCCCACATTCTAGAATGAATAAGAAAATCCCAGTGATATCAAGGAAATATATTTCATTTTCTGTACTTACAGTTGCACAACCTAAACTCATTTAATATAATAATCTATTTTTTTCAACAAAAGACAAAATCATGCATTGAGGAATGCTGATTTAGAATTAAAATGAATTAAAAGAGATTAGGAGATCTTTGATGACACTGTGTAGATATTTTACTGTTTTAAACTTCTTTAATATTAATATATATTAAAATAGTGTTTTAGTATATTTTAAAGACTCATGTGTTTATGACCCAAAATCGAGTATTTATAAATAAATGATTTGAGATATAGACTTTATTTTAAAATATCCTAGTAGAAATTTATTGGAATATTTATCTTAATAATTAATGAATGGTCATAAGTACTAGGGCTTATACTATTTTCAATCTCTTTATGTATCTTTGAAATTTTTCACAATAAAATTATTGAATATATGAAACAATAGTGTCTCTTTACTCAAAAAAATGTTTCATATTGCTATTATTTGTATTACACTAGTTAAAAATTCAATGGGATCCTCAAACCATGATACAATTAAAGTTAAAATGATAAAGGTAGAAAATGTTCTAACATACCACTTATTAACTATGTGTTTAAGTTGGCAAACAACATAGTTATTTTAAAACTATTGCTTTCTCTCTAAAAAAATTGACCACATTTTGAGTCATGGTTAATAATTAATACAAAAGGCTAAATTGTAAGTATACATTTAAAACTGTCTGAAAAATATTATAAAGGTTATCCTACAAAACTGTTTAGATATATTAGCAATAACTACCCAACCTGGTTAACCAGAAAACTGTAATGTAAGCTATACATTACTGTATATATCATTAAAATATGAATATCAAAATATATAAAGATACTCTAGTGAAAGAGTATCACTTACTTTTTATCTTCTGTGTGTATATCATCATAGATAGATATAGATATAAATTATGTAATGTTGATACATAAGCAATGAAATACCATTAGGTGAGTAAGTTCTGAATCATGAGTCATTTTGATGATAAACGATAGAGGTGAAATAGATGAGGTCATGAATATAATATTTTTAAAACATGGTCTCATCCCATAAAATATAGAGGTAGTCATTATAAATAATACTGTTACATAAAAATTATACATAAACCTGGTACAAGGATAAGATATACTTATGAATCTTTGAACGTCTAGAGGATGATAATAACAGCAAAATATTAATTGGATAATTTAACAGTTGTTTCATGAGATGAATATTCAGATTATAAAAACATAGTGAAGAGCCTTTTGTTTTTATTATTATACTTGATTATTGTATAATCATTTTTAATTTTTGTTTTTACTCAGATATTGTCAAGAAGTCCTCAACCTGATAACTCCTGAAGAATTTGGAGTTTAATTACAACCAGTGCTCATTTGAATAATATTCAAAAGTCTCCCATAGCCCAAAAGCTGATTGATCCCACATTATCATTTGAACTTATATAGAAATAATTACATATCACTTCCAAACTTGGCTTTGCTTCATACTCTAGAATCTCTCATTACTATGTAATATAATATAATGTAATATAATATAACATAAAATAGTATAAATTCTTTAAGAATTTCATATATGTATATAACATAATTTGATCAAATTCACTCCCAATAACACATTCCAATTTCTCCTATATCCTTCCCCTTCATTCTTTTAAACATTAAAAATAAACGCTTTTGAGTCCAGTTAGTCTTGCCCATATACAAATAGGTATGGAGCCATGCACTGAAGCATTGTCAACCTACCAGGGACTCCACCCCGAAAACTAACTCTTCCTCCTCTACCATCCACCAAATATCAATAACTTGTAGCTAGGGGTTGGGGTTCCTGTGTCCCTTCCATCCATTTTAGAATGTTCCATGTCCTGCTCTTGTGCAGGTCTTGTCTAGGCAATCACAGTTGCTATGAGTTAATGATTATAACAGTCATGTCATATAGAGGATGCACTGTTTCACCCCATTTTTCCTGAACCTCTCACACATTATAATCATTCCACATCCTTCTATTATAATGTGTCTTTAACCCTAAGAGGAGGATATGTAGTGACCATGTTCCATTTAGACCACATATACCTGTTTTCTGCACTTTAACCCCTTGTGGTACTCTGCATTTCCTGCTGTCTACCACACTAAGAAACTTCTCAGGTGAGGACTGAGAAATTCAATAATGATTCTATGTCCTGTATTTTTATGAGAAGTTTCAGAGTTTCATTGTATAACATTAAGATCTTTGCTCCATTTGGAATTTATTTGAAGACATAAGATCCAGGGACTTTTGGGATACATCGATACATGTAACAGATTCTCTCTGTCTCTCTATTTCTCTCCCCTCTCTGAGAGAGAGAACGAAGTAAAACAAAATGAGTTAGTCCTTTTTTGTTGTGTTGTTTTTTTTTTAAATTATAGCATTTCAAATTATATACCCTTCCCAGTTTTTCCCTCCACAACCCTCTCATCCCATCCCCTCTCCCCTTTGTCTCTATGAGAATGCTCCTCCACCCACTCACCATTCCTGCCTCACTGCTCTAACATCCCCCTACCCTGGGCCATCCATTGGACCAAGGGCCTCCCCTCCCCTCCCACTGATGCTAGATAAGACCAAGCTCTGCTAGATATGAAGCTGGAGTCATGGCTCCCTCCATGTACTTTGGTTAGTGGTTTAGTCCCTGGGAGGTCTGAATAGTTGATACTGTTCTTCCTATGGGGTTGCAATCCCCTTCAGCTCTTTCAGTTCTTCCCTAGATCTTCCAGTGGAGTCTCCAGGCTCAATGGATAATTGGCTATGAGTATCTGCATCTGTATTAGTCAGGTGATGAGAGCACCTTTTTTGTTATTCTTTGTTATTCTTACTATCTTCTCAGAAAATAACTCTAACCTCAAATTTGATATTACATAGAAAATTGAAATGAAATGACTAAACAAAAATTAGGAGGGGCTATTACAATTCTTTGCATGGGTACTTGAATCTGCTACTATTTTAGTGCACAACTGGCTGTAATATTGAAAATAAAACAGCAAATATCATGCATACTGGAATGCTAGCATCAATTTTAGCACCATAAGTGTGATAAGGAGACACACTAGAAGAAAATAATAATAATAAAATGTATTCTGCTACAGGTGAGAAATTAGGTCAAATATTTTTGACCATTATAGCAAATAACTCAGGACAAATTTTCTCAAGAGAACAGATAGTTACAATGCTAGTCATATTACACGAACTTTTGTCTCATATGTTACATCTTAAGTAGCTATAGAAGCTGTTCAACAGTAAAAGATATCTTTTAATATTGTACAGAGCCAAGATATTCAAGTTGCCAATGATGGCCTGCCCTCCACATAAGCTCATGATGTGCAATGGTATTGTTCATGTCATTTCACTCTGATAAAGTGATAGTCATTATTGAACCAGTTAATTCCATGAATCACTAATAGATACAATCCATGTCTTGTATACCTTGGAAATGTGTTATAGTTTCTGTTTCAACAAACTATTAGGAAATACCCAATATTTCTTCTCAAGATACAATGTGCTGTAGTAGAAAGATTATGATAGGCTTTGAAAAGATCTATAATTCACATTCCTACTTTTTTCTATATATAATATAGCTTAGTATTTGGATTTCTCATAATATTAGTTTACTCATGGAAAGCTTAAACATGATAGTTTAAAAAAGGATACTTACTGTATGACCTGTTAAGTATCAGTAATTATTCTTTTTATAGGATTTTTATAATTTAACATTTTAATATAGTATATATTGATCATTTTCCTCCTCCCCTAGCTCTTTCCAGATTCTAATCTCTTCCCTACCAACTAGAAGCAGATATATACTCTCTCTGTTTCTTCTTTCTCAACAACAACAACAAAAAAGACAAAATATAAATGAAAGTAAAAACAAGGAAAAATCCCCCAGCCATCCATTGGCCTGAGTACAGGATCCTCAATGAAGGAGCTAGAGAAAGGATCCCAGGAGCTGAAGGGTTTGCAGCCCCTTAGGACGAACAACAATATGAACTAACTAGTACCCTGAGAGCTCCCAGGGACTAAAACTCCAACCAAAGAGCACACATGGTGGGACTAATGGCTCCAGCAGCATGTGTATAGTAGAGGATTGCAAAGTCGATCATCAATGGGAGGAGAGGCCCTTGGCCCTGTGAAGGTTCTATGCCCCAGTGTCGGGGAATGCCAGGGCCAGTAAGCAAGAGGAAGTGGGATGGTGAGCAGGGGGAGGGGGAGGGAACAGGGGATTGTTTTATGTTTTGGGTTTTTTTTTTCTTATTTTATTTTATTTTTAATTTTTTTTTGGAGGGGAACCTGGGAAAGGAGATATTGTAAATAAGAAAACATCTGATAAAAGAAAAACAAGGGTTGCTATGAGTTCTTCATATGTAAATTTATTCTTAGATCATTTTCCTACTATGCATGATAATATGAGATAATATGATGAAAAATACAAATAAATTAAGGTAGGAAATGTTCAAGTAGTACTCTAAGAAATTGTGAAAATTGAAATGATTTACTGAATTCTTAAACTTACAAACCACAAATCATTTGCACATAGAATGTACTGATTATTTGTGTTTCTTTGTTTCCATTTCTCTGTCATATAAACATAAAATCTTATTTTTACACAAGCAAGATATACAATGCAGCATATCAACTTTATTTACAGAAAAACAGCAGTGGAAAAACAAAGAATAAAATGAGATTTTTAAGATAACATATCTGTGTGTAGCTCTGATTCATGGGATTAGTATTAGGTATTCTCCATTTTTTTCAGAAAAAAATGTAAGGACAGAGCCCAAATC
>JADRCD010098883.1:0-18320 GCA_019843815.1 Montemys delectorum | reverse complement strand
GTGTGTGTGTGTGTGTGTGTGTGTGTGTGTGTGTGTGTGTGTGTGTTGGGAGATCAGGAGGTGGGTGCTGTCCACCCTGAGCATCTGAGGGATTCTGGAAGACTGACAGATAAACTTGAAAGAAAATGCTGGGGACCCATTGCCATCTGGGATCCCTGGCCTCTCCTGGAATTCCCTGATCTTTCTTTGGGTCTTCTATCCTTCCATATGTTCTCCTGACCATCTCTGACCTCCACAAACCTCCTTCTCTGACCTCCACACCCCACCCCCCCACAAGCTCCTGTGCTCTCCTATGAGAGTGCTCTGACTCTTCCTTACCCTCATTGGCCTCCCCTGACCTTTCCCAGGATCCCCTCACTATCCTTTGGGCTCCTCTAGCTTTCCTTGGACTCCCCTGGGCTTCCTCTGAACCTCCCTTACCTCCTGTCCTACGCTGGCCTTCCTTGGGATTCCCTGATCCTCCCTAAATTCTCCTGGGTTTCTCTGGGTGATCTTCCATTCTCCCTGGTCTCCCCGACCTCCCCTGGAATCTTCTGACTGCCCACAGGCTCTCCTGGGCTCTCCTGGGCTTCTCTTCTGATTCCTCGACCCTCTTTTGGGCTCCACTAACCCTCCAAGGTTCCCCTAGTCTTAGTGTCTCTCGCCTCTTCGACTTGAACTTTGTACCCTTTCCTTGTAACAAGCCACAGCTGTGAGTGAATTGTTCTAGCAAATTAAAAAAGGTGTGTGCATCCTGTTCTCACAGCTGAGAAAGTCCCTGAGAGATACTACGAGTCTGTGCCAGAAGACTATGGCCTCAACATAGCAGGCACCTGCCTGGCACCCCGGTCAGCAACGGCCCCAAGAAGCCCAGAGTGTCCAGTGGGGTGGTAAAAGACGGGAGGGCTCAGAAGGATTCCCTGGGGTCAGGGATCATGAGGCTCAGAAAGCATGTAGTGGAATTCACCCTCCCCAAGGAGTTATCAGCCAGGATGCTCTGTGCTCCCGTGGAAACAGCGACACCCAGTGGTGGCTCAGGTGTTTCCAGGTCTGTGGCGAAGCAAAGCACCATGGTCACTAGAGAATGGGGAAGAAGCTCATCCCATGGTAGCCAAAGAAGCTGAGAGACAGACAGACAGAACAAGATAACGTCCCCTAGAAACACGGTCTGTCAGCCATCAATGGTTTAATCCATTGATTAGGTTAGAGTCCTCTCAAGGACTGAGTCTACTAGCAGAAGGCAAGCCCTTAGCCCCTAGGCATTAACAAGGTTGGGACACTTTCAACCATAACATGGGAGGACACAGAAAGATCCAAAGAGGACCTGCATCTAACCTTGGCTATGGCATGTGGGCGTTGATCCTGGAATCCACTTGTGAGAATGCAACTTGGGAAGCTGGGCATGGACCTTCTGCGTAAGGAATTCCGAGCCCAGTGGTAGAGCCCTCTGGCAGGCCTAGTCTCTGAGCATAAAGATGTGTGAGGCTGTGACGTGGCTGAGCAGGGAGCCTCACCTCATGCTGACCCAGCTGGACCAGGGCTTGGCAAACAGAACATCTGGAGCAGAGTAAGTGGGGCAGAAGGGCAGTTTCGTGGCCTTCACTGCTGACGAGTGGAGCAGCCTCTGGAGAGGAGCAAGGAAGGTTGGGACATGGGCAGCCGGCCCATACTCTAAGCCGGGAATGCACCCTGACACTGTCCTGAGCAATGGGCAGAGGGGGAAGAGCCTGCAAGGGCTTGTGCCTCCAGCAGAGTCACTCAGAGGAGTCCAGGTGGCTTTAGTGACTTCAAAGTGCGGGTGGTAGTGCTAGTGAACATGTCTGTAGGGTCTAGATGCTTCCTGCCCCTTGCTGACATGGCTGTACGGCAGGCCTATTTGTCCAGCAAACCCAACTCAGAGCGCTCTGACTCTGTGTTCTACCCCTTTATCCTCAGAGAAGCCAGAAGGAACTTCCTGAAATGAGAGTCATCCCCCATACCTACCTGGCTATCAGCCTAGTGCCCACACAGCAGACAGACCCTATGGGTGCAGCTCCTCTGGCCCCAGATCCACCCTTCTGGCTAACTCTGAAGCATGACAGAAGCCCAGCACTTCACAGGCACTCTAGACAGCCCCTGAGCACCACACAGGGAGGCTGCTTCTGGCAGCTCAGCATCCTCCATCCCTGACTGGGACACTAACCTCGTCGCTTGCTAATCCATGTCCCTTGGCCAGCTTCTGCTTATTTTCCCATAGGTTGAGGATTCAGTCAGAGCAGCGGTTCTCAACCTTCCTAATGCTGTGACCCTTTAATACAGTTCCTCAGATTGTGGTGACCCCTGACCGTCTAATCATTTTATGGCTACTTCATAACTGTAGTTTTGATACTGTTTTGAGTCATAATGTAAGTAGCAGACATGTAGGCTTTCTGACATGTGACCCCTGTTGACACCCAGGTTGAGACTCACTGGATTAGTTAGTGTTTGGGGGGTCCCCTTATTTTATAGTTGGGAAAAGGAGACTCTTTCCCCTATATCAGGACTTGGGTTGGCCCTGTGGCAAGTGGGTCAAGTCTCTGAGAGACATTAGGTGGGGCCTCCCTCAGACCAGTCTGCCTGGCCCAGTGCGGCACACACCCCTCCGTGTCTTCTGTCAGACCCTTGTCGGCCTTTGACCTTAGACTCCAACTGTCCACTGTTAGAAACACCACTTAATTGGGGGACCATCCACTCTGTCAGCAGCCTCACAAGCCCTTGCTGTCTTGCCATCTCATTCTCTCCTCATGTTCATGACACCTCCTCTAGGTTTTCTTTAACTTTCTTTTCTTTTATGGCAAACCCTAGACACTACTTCAGGGTTCATCCAAAGACAAGGAGAGTTCTTATAGGCCCTTGATGGGGTCATCATCAGCTTCACAAACCTGAACATAATTACTTTAAGTCATCTAAGTGCCTGTCCACAAACATATTTTCCCAACTGTCTACAAAGTATCTTTTGAACCTGGGCTCACAGAATCAGGATTCAAATGAGGTGGGCTGGGTTACTAGTTTTTGTCTCTTCCACTGTGCGACATTGGGATGCTTCTCCCTTCTAATGAGGTTTCAGGTCAGCAAGTGGCTTGAGAGCTCAGGGTAGGACTGGCCTTTGCATTTATAGATGTCCTAGTGTGTCAGAGCTCCAGTCAGCAGGGCTCACACTATAGTGCCTGCTTTTCCTTAAGACATCAGTTCTTAACCTGTGGGTTGAGACCCCTTGGGTGGGTGTGGGGGGAGTGTCTAACAACCCTTTCACAGGAGTCACCTGTGGCCACCAGCAAACACAGGTATTTATATTACAATTCATAACAATAGAAACATTACAGTCATGAAGTAGCAATGAAAATCGCTTTATGGTTGGGGGTCACCACAACATGAGGAACTGTATTAAAGGGTCGAAGCGTTAGGAAGGTTGAGAAGCACTGCCTTAAGCCCTTGTTCTCTTCCTATTGCTCTTTGAAAATAATCTGACAGGAGCCACTTAAGGGGAAAGGGTTTATTTCAGTTCTTAGCTCAAGTACAGATCATCGTTGTGGGGAAATCACAGCAGCTGGAACTTGAGGCGTCTGGTCAGATCCCACAGGAAGCAGAGAGCAACGAATGGACGCACAACTGCTGCTTGGCTCCTCTCTCTACTTACACTGCCTAGGTCCATTCAGGAAATGGCTTGACTTCCTACCCCAACCAATGCAATCCAGATATATCTGGGTAGGGGTGGGTATCTTGATTAGGTTGAGATGGGAAGACCTGCCCACTGTGGGTGGCGTCATTCCCTGGGCTGGATCCTAGACTGTATATAAAGGAGAAAGAGAGCTGTACTCCAGAATTCCTCTCTTGGCTTCTTGACTAGGATTGTGCTATGACCAGCTAGCTGCATCAGGTTCCTAACTCCGTGCCTTCTCTCCCATGATGGGCTATAACCTAGAACTGTAAGTCAAATGAACCCTCTCTCAAATCACTCTTGTCAGGGGATTTCATCACAGCAATGACAGGAAAGTAAGAAACATCGTCTTTTCACCATGGACCTCCTGAAGAAACTGGATCAATTTGGTCTTACCGCTCACAGTGGATTCTATAATATTTCTCACCAAAGCTTGAGTGATATCTCCTGGCTCCCCTCAGCTCAAATACTTTTTTTTTTTTTTTAACTGTCTCCACATGGCCTGCCTAAAGAAGGCTGAATCTTCCCGCTGCATGTCATCAGCTTCTTTGGTGGGGGTGGGGAGGTTGGGGGGCGGGATTCCTGTCACCCCTACTTTGCAGTCACAACTAGCTCTTGTGAACTGTGGGCAAAAGTTGGCAGATGGTCCCAAGAGTGATGCGCCCCTACCCCCTGCGACAGGGGCCAAGAATGCCAGTATAAACAGGAGAAAAGACACAGGCCTGAGCCCATGGGTTTGGCAGAACTTTTATAATCTGTCTCTTTCCAAACTCTGCTTTAGTTTCCCCACTAGGGAGAGACATTGAGACAGGAGGCGGCTGCTTAAATCAAAGCCTGATATCTATAAAGTTCTCTGGCCCTGAGGAGGAAGCAGCCCCACTAGGAAGCAATTTACCACAGTGCTTGGGCAAGAGCCAGCTCCAGGAAGGGGGCAAGTGTGTGGGCAAGGCTGGGATAATGCTCCTTGTCCTCCTGCCCTTGGTCCTGGCCTCCAGAGCCAGTATCCTCTCCCAGAGCCCCTCTCACAACCAGACCCTAGACCTCCTGTCTCAGAGATAGAAAACCAGAGACGCGTCATCATCCAGAGGTTGGGCTTCAAGCCCCGTAATCCATGCTCTGAGGTCTCAGGATCCAGCTAACCCTTATCTGAGAGGATAATCCTGCATGGCTGCTAGAACCTCAGGCAAAGCAGGTTGTCTGCCACAGAGCAGAAACACAGAACCATTGAGAGAGACCTTGGCTTGGTCCTTTTAGAAAGGAATGACCACAAAACCTCCACGGGAAGCTCTAGAAAAATCCTTGAGTGCCCTGTATCCAAGTCCTGCTCAACAACACCACATAGCTCCCAGAGGGAGACCCAGAGACCCAGGGCAGGGCAATGACCTTCCCATAGGCATCCTGCGAGTGGGTTGGAGGTCAGATAGGATAGTGGATAGTGCTGGCATGCAGAAGGGACCTCTCCACTCGAGGCTTAAGGTTCTGTGTGTACTCTGACACGGCTTTGACATTGAGTTGGGCTTTTGTACCCTCAGCAGATCAGTTTCCAGTCACGGTGCTAAGATACGCCCTCCCCTGGAGGACATTTGGACAGTGGGTGACTGTCCCAGCAGGAATTACACCAGTGGGATGTACTGCCTGCAGACCTGATTCTCTTTGCTATCAGGTCTCCATATATTCAAGTTCACCTCTTTGCCCAGGTGTGACACTGGACAGGCTGCTTGGAGCCCTTCTATGTGTGTCACCAAATCCCGGCCTGAGAGTCTTCTCACTTCTCCCTTTCATTCTCACCGCAGGTCATGCCTTAGTCTCCCAGTGTGTCCCTGACAGACCTTCCCCTGCCTTTCTCCCCTTCACACCTTTGTGATTGTACCTGGGGAGGAGGTGGGAGGCAGAATCGGCCCTGGAAAGCAGGAATCAATATAACTCGGAGAATGCTCTGTGAACCACAGCACCATTCGCTGTGGGCTGGCAGCCCTCAGACATCCTCCTGGGAAACAAACCCAACAGGAATCGATCCCTCAGCTCCTTCCCCCAAGGTCAGCTTTTCTTCTACCAAGAGCTAAGAAAAGACTTGTTTCCAGTGGCTTTTGCCGCTGGTTCGGTTTTGCAGCATCATCTTCTGACCTGTGAGGTCAGATGGAATCCTTGTGCAGTGTGTGCTGGTGGGAGTGGCACCTGGTCCCTTTGATGGAGTTCCAGAGGCTTCCTGGTTTACACAGGGAAGAGATGACCAAGGCTGGAAAGACAGAGTTCTTCCCAAAGCCAAGAAATATCACCGGAAGTGGGTGGGGCTGGGGCTCAGGTATGCCCTTCCTGGCTGGGACAGGGCTTTCCAATGTGGGGTTCTAAGGAAAGCCACTTCCTGGCTCTGGTCAGTGTGAGCTGGGACCATAGAAGGGACTTAAATAAGGTGGGGTCAGCAGCTCAGGGCCAGCACAACCTTCTACAGGGCAGGTGCTACAGGCCATTCTGACCGGGTGACTGCAGGAGACCCTTATGTACAATGAGTCCCATGATAGATGGGCCTCTGAGGCCGCCTGACAGAGTCTGATTCCCATCTACAGATGAGGAGGCCAAGCCTATGGGGCAGGGGCTGCACCCAGCTTGTCCCCTAACAGCTTTCTTCCCTGTCATAAGTTGAAGCAATGTGTATGAGAGAGACCCATTTATTGGTAGTTAGAGTTATTCTGTGTCTTATCGAATTCCATTGCTGATATACATGATCCGCCTTCCACACATTTATTTTTCAAAACATTTTAAAGGTTTCAAAATCACAAAGCCATCACCACATTTAGTGAATGTTAAGAATGTCCTCACTTTTGCATCAAACCTCCCCCCCCCCACCGTTTTTTACGGAAACAGTTGTCAGTTGCTGCAGTCACCAGCCAGTGTGGCACTGGCAAGAGGAAAGACAAACGGATCAATTGGAGCAAAGTTTCACAAACAGACGCAGCCTGACGGGCAGGCCCTACGAGAGAGTGACGCTGTAAGAGGGAGAGAGGCGTGCGTCTTCAGTGAGGGGATCCAGCTTCGTCATGGCGTGTCTGTGGGTCTGTCAGTGTCTGTGTGTCTGACACTGAAGTTGACAGAGGAGTTGCCAGACGATGATACTGAAAGATGTCTTTGCGTCCTCAGAGACCAATGATTTTTTTTTTTTCCAGACACACAAAAGCTCCGGTACTAACTGTAAAAGAAAAAAAAGCTGGGCTTTACCAAAACTACCAGGGGAAAAGGTGATCCCCAGGCTAGGCTGGCAAGATGCTTGGCAGGCAAAGGTACCTGCCACCGAGCTTGATGGCCCAAGTTCCATCCCCAGGACCCACATGGTGGGAGAGCTGTCTTCTGTGAGTTGTTCTCTGACCTTCACGAGTGTGCTGTAGTGTGCACTCATGTGTACGCAGACAGACAGACAGACAAAATAAATACATGACATGCAATAGGAGTTTAGAAACCTCAAACCGGTAGAACAATTAATAGCCTAAATAATTGGTGAATTCATTGCATCTAGAACCTCAGTGTTGCAAATCAGTCATAAAAAGACAAGTGCCTAGGCGAGGTGGCATGTGGCCTTAGTCCTAGCACTCCGGAGGCAGCCGTGCAAATGTCTGTGAGTTCCAGGCCAGCCTAGTTGCACAGTGAGACCCGACTCCACAAAGCAAAGAGTAGAGGGAAGAAGGAAGGGAGGAAAGAAGGAAGGAAAGACAGATGTTCAACCTTCTGTTTGTAATAGGGCAAATCTTGAACATGCCCTTCACAAAAAGAAACAATTTTCATGCAAATGAAAACTGAAATGAAAAGGTGTTCACGAAAAAGTCCTCAGTATGGTTGGTCACAAAAAGTCTTGGCCTTACTAGGAAACACACCTTCCAGAATGGCTAAAGTAGCTCACACTGGCAAAACCAAATACCAGCGAGAAGGTGGAGCGACTGGAACATTCTAGTGGGGGCAAAACTGCGACAAACACTTGGAAAACCCACCGCAGCTCCTTCAAGTCAACTAACTAGGACGGATTCGTCGGTTTACTGCCCAGTATTGCTCATTACCACCAAAGACCGGAAGCCCCCTACAAATCCAATAGAGGAATGGGTCAGCACACCCCGAGAAGCTGAGAACTGACTGTACCCAGCAGGAGGAAGCAGCAGACTGAAGCTGCAGCGGCAGTCCGGCTGAGTCTTAGATGCATGTAGAGAGAATCCACCCAGGAATGCACGGGACTGCCGACAGCACGATCCCATTTGAGAGTCCAGAACAGGAAGTGGGTCACCTCTGGGCCTGGAACACACTGGTGGGCCAGGAAAGAGGCCTCCTCCTACTGAGTATTTCACAGTTGATTAAACTGTATGTGTTTGAGCTTTCTATGCAGAGCTGGAAATAGGCCATAAAGGTCAAGTCCTCAACCTCTCTAGGGATGGTGCTGAAGGCCATCCAAATTCGAGGATTCAAGACTTTACATTCTTATGATATGTAAGGAACAGCCTCTGCAGTGAACCATGAAGGAAATGGCTGGCTGGTTGTCTCTTCCACACAGGAAATTTATCTGTGTACTGTGTCTGTCTTAGTGCAAGCGCATTGCCCCACCCCTCTTCAGCCCCACCTTCTGTTGAGGGGCTCTTCAATGCTGATGTATCTGGGTACATTCAGTAACACTGCAATGAGCATCCTGTAGCACATCTCCTCTGCTCTTATGCTGAAACAGGATCACTGGAGCTTTGGAGAGCACATCTTTACTTCTTGGTCCTTAGGTGTGTGGGACTCAACCTTGGCCAGAAGCTTTGTCAGCTGGGCATGGTCAGATACAAAGGTGTCTTAGTCAGGGTTTCTATTCCTGCACAAACATCATGACCAAGAAGCAAGTTGGGGAGGAAAGGG
The DNA here is from genome assembly GCA_019843815.1 of Montemys delectorum. Lineage (NCBI taxonomy): Eukaryota > Metazoa > Chordata > Mammalia > Rodentia > Muridae > Montemys > Montemys delectorum. Next base: position 9,796 of record JADRCD010098883.1, on the reverse strand, counting down.
TTTATTGAGCTTACACTTCCACATGGCTGTTGATCACCAAAGGAAGTCAGGACTGGAACTTAAGCAGGTCAGGAAGCAGGAGCTGACGCAGAGGCCATGGAGGGATGTTCCTTACTGGCTTGCTTCCCCTGGCTTGCTCAGCCTGCTCTCTTATAGAACCCAAGACTTCCAGCCCAGGGATGGCACCACCCACAAGGGGCCCTCCCTCCTTGATCACTAATTGAGAAAATGCCTTACAGCTGGATCTCATGGAGGCATTTCCTCAAGGGAGGCTCCTTTCTCTGTGATAACTCCAGCTTGTGTCAACTTGACACACAAAACCAGCCAGTACAGTAGACCATGATATAGCATCTTGTCACTTTAAATTTTGCTTAAAATTCTTTTTTACATTGTTGTTTTATTGTTATTATTACTGTGTGTGTATATATGTGTGTGTTCAAGAGCATACACACTTGTGTCCCTGCACACATGAATGCACACGACATACACATGATGTGTGGAGCTCAGAGGAGAACTTAAAGGAGTTGATTCTCTCCTGCCATCGAGTGTGAGCTGACATCAGGCTCGGTGACAGACACACAACAATGACAGAGCACAACAATGGCTCACCTGCTGAACCATCTTGCCTCATTTTTCTTTTGGCTGAGCATCTTTGTCTGCACTTTCCCGTGTTTACTATTCGCTCCCCTGCCTGTCATTCTTCCCACGCCTGCCATGGCGCTGATGGCTTTTTTCTGGCTCATCTGGTATCTGGTTACTTACTAATTTCTCCTATTTATTCCCTTGCATTTCCTAAGTAGCAACAACATTTCTCTGAAAATAGTCACCACGTTTCCTTCCTTCTGGTGTTTGGAGCTGGCACCTTCCTGTCTTCACACAGAAAACAAACGCTGAGGAAACACTGAGTGTGGAAGGGGGCCGTGGTTAGAAGAGCTTAGCTTTAATCTATTGGAAATCCACTAGTAGTCATTTCAGTTCTGCCTGTCCATCTATCACTGCCACGTATTTATTGCCTCATACCCTTAAACAGGTACCTCATTTTTAGAAATTGACATGTAGTAATTGCATGTATTTATGAGATATAGTATGATAGTCTGATGTATTCAGGAGATAGCAGTTAAATCAGGGCAATTAGCACTTCCATCTCCTTAAATATTTATTTATGTGAATATAATAGTATATATACACTACATATATATATGTGTGTGTGTGTGTGTGTGTGTGTGTGTATGTATATCAGACACAGGCCATCAGGCTCGGTGACAGACACAAAGGTGAGGGCTCAGCAGCACAACAATGGCTATTATATATATATATATATATATATATATATATATATATACATATATATATACAGAATATATTACATATCCCTATATATCAATATATACACATCAATATATATCAATATCAATTCATCTATTTATCTCTCTCTATATATATTACTGTGCTGGCAGTTCAACCCCAGGTCTTGGGCATGTAAGGCTAGGATTCTACCACTGAGCTGTGTCCCCAGCACAGCATTTACAGTTCCTGTGCATTGGGAACACTACGACTCTTGTCTTCTGGTTCTTTATAAACTATACAACAGATCGTTGTTACCTATAGCCCCGAACTGTGCTGCCCAGCAGGACAGTAGACCTCACCCTCCCATCTGTGTTTTGACAGCGGGACCCAGCCTCTCCTCTCCCACTCCTCTGGGTCTTCCCAGCTTTGAGGGGCCGCTGCGCTGCTATTTCTATCGAATCAACTTTTTAAGCTTCCACCTGTGAATGTGAGCATGTGTTTTTCAGTGTTTAACAAATACCATCTCCTTTTCTTTTTTTCTTTCTTTCTTTCTTTTTTTTTTTTTGAGACAGGGTTTCTCTGTGTAGCCTCAGCTGTCCTGGAACTCACTCTGTAGACCAGGCTGGCCTCGAACTCAGAAATCTGCCTGTCTCTGCCTCCCAAGTACTGGGATTAAAGGCATGCGCCACCATTGCCTGGCCTAATTTTTCTTTTTTAAATTATACATATTTGAGGATGTTTTTAAACTCCCAACCACCATGTCTGCTTTGAGCTCAGGGCTTGGTGTAGGCCAAACTGACACTACCAACTGAGCTTCATGAGTTTCACCTCTCTCCCTCCCTCCCTCCCTCTCCCCTCCTTCCTTCTCTCTGGCCTCCACTGTGTCAAGCTTAGTTGCCATTACCTAGATTTAAACGTGTCTGTCCTTCTTGGCCCTCTCTTACTTCTCTGAGAGCTTGCACGTGCCTCCCCTTGCTATAGGGGCGGTGTCCCTCTAGAATATTAAGGAGTCTCACTTTCATTTCTGAATGCCTTTCTTTGTTCCTTAAATCCACTACATTTTTTTCAGCTTCCAAGATGCTGAACTATTTTTCCTGGCTGTGCTCTTAATATTACCATGATCTCAGAAAACAGTTACCTGCGACGTTTCTTTGCTGACATTTTTGGGGGAGGAGCAGGATTAGTAAAAATGATGTCAGTGTCCTTTGGTTCTAGAGACAGCCAGCCTGTGTGTGTCAGGCCGGCCTGTGTGTGTCAGGGTACGGCAGCGTTGGAAGTTCAGTCACGTGGAGGATAATGCAGATGTCAGCAGGACTCAGGGGCTCACTGAGAACGGAAGCCCAGTTACAAGCCTGAAGCACAAGGAACAAACTCACTGCTGCAATGTGGAGAGGGGGGCTTAGTGTTAGCATTTCTTCTAGGCTCCGCCCAACAGTTACCTAGCAACAGCCAGGTACTAGCTTGGCTTGCTATAAAAAGACTGTGTGGCCTCTCCCTCTCTCTGACCCCTTTCTCTCTCTCTGGCCTCTCTCTCCCCCTCTCTCCCTCTCTAGCCTCTCCCCCATCCTGTCTCACCATAGGCATTTCTGGCCAGCCTTCCTCCTCCTCCTCCTCCTCCTCCTCCTCCTCCTCCTCCTCCTCCTCCTCTCTCCCCTCTCTTTCTCTGTCTCTTTTCCCTTCTTACCCCCTTATCATGTTATCATGCCCTCCAAGTAGACTTCACTTTATATTAGGCCTGTTATATAGCTGGTACCTGGGGGGGGGAGGGTTTACCTCAGCTTGGGCACCCCCCCTCACCACATCATGCCACCACATTACAAAATGTGGGGTCCAAAGCTCTCAGCAAGAGCTGCAGCCCCCTGAGAAGGAGGGACTAGCTGGCGGAGGTGGGTGGGTGGAAGAGGTGGAAGGGAGCTGGGCCACCACTGAACCACTCTGGCACCTCTGCAGTATACCCTATTCCTTCCACAGAGTACCCAGCACACCCTACCCCCCCACAGGGTACCCAGCACACCCTACCCTCACTGAGTACCCAGCATACCCTACGCCCACAGAGTACACAGCATACCTTAGCCCCCCAATACCCAGCATGCCCTAGCCCCCCTCAAGAGTACCCAGCATACCCTAGCCCCTCCCAGAGTACCCAGCATATCCTAGCCTACCCACAAGAGTACCCAGCATACCCTCCTCCTTCCCCAGAGTGCCCATACCCTGACACTCACAGTGGCACCCACCTAGCTTCAGTGAGCTAGGGTATGCTGGGGACTCTGTGCCTGTGTATCTGTCTTCAGCAAGACTGAAGTTTCCTGGGCAGGTGCCAACCTCCAATAGTGCACTGAATTCCTCACAGACACTTTTTAGTCCTCATTCCCTCCCTGTGCAACGACCAACAACAGACTCTGTGCTATGACACTGGGTATGTCCAACCTGCCACCCTTGGCCAGCTGTGGTGGTTTGGATAGGTATGGTCCCCAAAGACTTGTGTGTTTAATGCTTGGCCCATAGGGAATCGCACAATTAGGAAGTGTGCTTGTTGGAGAAGATGTAGCCTTGTTGAAGGAAGTATGTCACTTTGGGGGCAGGCTTTGATGTCTCCTATGCTCACTCTACACCCAGTGTGGTGCACAGTCTCCTGCTGCCTGTGGACCAAGGTGCAGAACTCTCAGCTCCTTCTCCAGCACCGTGTCTGCTGGCACTCTGCCGTGTTTCCCACCATGATGATAATGGACTGAACCTCTGAAACTGTAAGCCAGCCCCAACTAAATGCTTTCCTTTGTAAGAGTTGTCTTGGTCATGGTGTCTCATCACAGCAATAAAACCTAAACTAAGCCGGTACCAGCTCAGGGAAGTTAGCGAAGCTCTCACCTAACAAACTTAAGTCCTACACAGAGGGACAGATTTCCTGATCCCCAGCCCTCAGCCCAGAGCAAACTTACACATGTCTGAATAGAGGAGGGAATGTCGGGGGCCAGAGGTCATGAAAGGAGAAGGTTGTAGCCTTGATCTGTATGCAATCACTGAGGGAGAGTGGGAAGTGGTTGCCATGCCCATCCAGGTGTCCCGCAATGAGTTCTGGGCCAGTCCACACACCCTACTCTACATTAGCTGCTTCTGGCCAGGTATTGAGTCGCCAGTGGGCAATCCAGTGCATGGCGGCAGAGTCCAACAGATCTGTCTGCACAATGTAGGTCTACAGCCTTCTAAGCCTGGAACAAGGAAAGTCTGCTTTGAGCCCTGAATCATTCACCATCAGCTTGCCTCCACTCCTCCAGCTCCCGGGAGACTTTTATTGGTATGCTGGGTGAGCCCCAGGGGGCCGGTAGGGAGTCAGGATTCCTGAGAAGCCGGGAAGCACAGGGTTCCAACTAGCTTCTCCTTTCTCTAAGACCCCTAACACCCACTCTAAGCTGGGGTGGGTATAGGGGCTGTCACTCAGCAGCTCTTTTACCTGTATGGATTGGTGTATGCACACATTGGGCTTTCTAACTGTGGATGAGATTTTGTGGAAAGAGGCTGTGGTCACACAGGTTGATCACTGTACAGCAAGGCAATAATCTGGAGAGGTAGAGATGTTGCAAGTCCAGAGGCAATTTATGTTAGGCTATCTTTAGCCCCTTGATATATTAGCATGTATTATCCAGCTGTACTGGCTAATTTATGTCACCTTTGACATAATCTAGCGTCATTTAGGAAGAGGAAACCCCTGGAGATGCCAACAAAAAGAAAAAGCTACCCCCATGCTAGAGATGACCAGCTACTAGGTGAAGGGCTGTAATGGTGTCAGGCCAGTGATGTCTGACTGAAGATAAGACAGGTCAGTGATGGGGCTGGGACTCTGAGAGAAGCGCGTCATAGACTTGCCCTTGGGCAGGTGGAGGATGCCTGATCCAGGAATCTATACTCTTTTTTTCTCTTTCCTGGTCTTTCTCTCCTCTCTTTCTCTGCATCTTTGCTTTTATTTTTTTCAAATGGTCCTCAATAAATAACATTACATTTTTTTTAGTTAAGTCATAATTCTATCTGTACTGGCTAGTTTTATGTCAGCTTGACACAAGCTAGAGTCATCAGACGGAGGGAACCTCAATTGAGAAAATGGCCCTCTAAGATTGGGCTGCATACAAGACTGTGGGCCATTTTATTAATTAGTGGTTGATGTGAGAGAGCCCAGCCCATTGTTGGTGGTGCCACCCCTGGGCTGGTGGTTCTGGATTTTACAAGAAATCAGGCTGAGCAAGCCAAGAGGAGCAGGTCAGTAAGCAGCACCCCTCCATGCCATTTTTAAGAAATACATTCAGATTCCGCACACCCTTGTGACGACTCTGTCTGTCGTCCGCCGAATTGTTGCCCACCTGACCAGAACTCTCATCCTGAGGAACAAGAGGTCCCCGTAACGAACCCGGTCCGTGGCATCGGTCTACTGCAAAAACAAGCTTCTTTGATGTGGATGAGAACTACACTTACGTGTGGATATAAAGATAAGTGTTTAGAATACAGCTGGGAACTATGTTAGTTTAGGAATGTGTCAGTAGTAAGATCTTCATTAGGGCCCATGACCTCACCAGCCACAGGTGGAATACCTAGAAAGAGATGAGGAAGTAATAAAGGGACGCAAATAGGAAAAGTCATCCTAATCCTCAGACGATATGAGAGAGCCCAAAAATCCCTCCAGAAAACTTCTAGAAATAATCAGTATATTCAGTAAAGTGATAGGATACAAAATTAACTCATAAAAGCCTCTTTCTAACCAACAACAACCAACCTGAGAAACAGATCATGGAAACCCGAAGGAGAATTCACAATAGCTTCAAAAGGTTATCTAGAAATTAACCTAATCAAGGCGGTGAAAGACTTCTACAGTGAAAACTTAAAATTGCGAAAGAAAGAGACGGAGGCAGAGGCTGGAAGAGGGAAAGACCTCCCAATGCCTGTGGATTGTTGAACTCAGCATTGGGCAATGACCATCCCACCAAAACTGATTGACAGATTCATTGCAATCCTGATCAAAATCCTTACAGTATTCTTCACAGAAAGAGAAAAAAAAAATTCTAAAGTCCACATGGAGCCACAGAAGACCTGGGACAGCCAAAGGAATCGAGAACCAGAGAGGAGCAGTGATGAGCGCTTCATTGATGTGCCCCTAAATGATAAAATGATGCTGGTCTCGATTGAACAGAGTGAGAGATGAGGATACTAAGTCTCTTCATCGATTGTGGTTTTGTTAGGACTGTTGGCTTACCCCCGCCGTACTCAAATCTAGTTTTCATGTTTAAAAAGATAGCTCCCCTCCCCACACTGTCTACAAGAGAATGTCCTCATCATTCAGCATAATTTGGACCAAAGAAACCTACTCTTTAAGATGACAAAAACTTATTTTAAAACTAAAAGAAACCTTACTTGGGAGAACTGCTTATATTTTAAATTCAAACTCTTAGACAAACTTTTTCCAAAACAAATGAACAAAAAGAAGCTATGACCCGGTCCAATCATTTGTATTATTGTGTTTCTACTGAAACTAAACAATGTTAAGAGGTAACAAATCAAACCCTCTAAAAGGTCCTGCAGCATGCTCAGATGTCTGAGAAACTTCAAGCATCTTTAACTCCACTTATTCTTCCTAGAAACAGTCAGAGGTTTGGGCTAACACTCCTTATTCAAATGTGCAAGGACATCAGTTTCTGATAACATCCACAATGTTCTAAACCTTAACACCTGCTGCTTCTGAGTTAAACAAGTATGTAAGGTCTCCTACAGCAGAATTATCCAGGACTTTAAAATTATTCCTGTTTCACCAATAAAAAAGGAAATAGGTGACACCATGGTGACCACTACTAGAACCCTATTTCTCTTTTTAATTAAGATTTATTTCTTCTTCTCTCATACAATAATCCAGGTGGACTGTGGTTTCCTCTTCCTCCCCTCCTCCTAGTCTCTACTCCCTTCATTTTCCCCAAATCCTTTGCTCATCTGTTTCTCTTCAGAAAAGAGCAGGCCACCCAGGGATAACAACGGACATAACATAACATAACAAGGTACAGTAAGACTAGGGATAAACTCTCATCTCAAGGCTCGGCAAGGTAACCCAGTAGGAGAAAAGGGTCCTAAGAGCAGGTGAAAGAGTCAGCTACGCCAACAAGACTTATAAGAGTCTGATTTCTAGCAAGTCTGGTCTCCTGTTTCTATTGCTGTTATTAATATTCAGTATATGGGAAAAGATAATCTGTTTAAAAAAATTAAAAAATACTATATCATTATCTAACTTCTGTAATGTGACTTTCCACTTACATTCACAAACTAAAATCTAGTACAGATCCAGTATAATAAAACAGATCAAGTATCCATAAATAAAAGTTGTATCAATTTAGATAATAAAGAGCAATATTTCCAAAAGTTAGAGCTAGCCAGTTTATATGAGGTTATAGCTATAAGATAGAATTGATCAAAGAAGCAAACAAAGAGCCCCCCTAAAAGATTTGTTTAAATATGCCAAATATAAAATACCTCAAAGAGTACAAAAAATTGTAAATACACTACGAACACGCTTTAGGAAAAGCTGAAGAAAAAGTATGGTCCGTTACAGGGATGGCCTGCTGTAATGGTCGAGCAGCCAGACAGCACCTGGAGCAGAACAAAGATGCTGGGGCCATCAGGGAGCTAGCTCTGGGCGAACCCAGACCAGCCACGGGGCAACAATAGTGCCCTTCAGTCACCCTAGGGAACTATCTGAGCAAAGTTGGGGTGACTTGGTCCTGAGAGACCTGGTATGGAGATGAAGCTTTGCCTGGGGCGGGGGCAAGTCCTTCCTCTTGTTTTCCTGTCTTGGTTTCAGTTTTCCTTTCTGTACCGTGAAGCTTTGAATCTCTAAAGGCTTCCATTGTTCAATCTGTGAGACTGCATCCCGACCCAACCCCAACGGTAAGCAAATGCGGTGAGCAAATGCGAACCCTCCGAGCGCCCCAGACTCTGTCACTTCAGAAACCAGCTGGACTCAACAGTCCTCCCTCCAGCAGCAAGGCAAGACCAGGCTCGCGATCTCAGGGGCTCCCAGAGGCTGCCCCACAGTTGCCAAGGCAACACGCTCTAGTGAAGGGAGGGGCAGGGAGTCTAGCAACTACCAAAGAGGTTACTACGGCAACCAGGCCTCCTGTGGGGCGTGGCTCGAGGGGCTTGGCTCAAGGCAGAGCCCAACAGTGGTATCAGCTTGAGTTATCAGCATCCTCTCAAGCTCGGGATCGATCTGGCTAAAAACCTCCAAGGTTCACCCTTCAAAAAAGGATTCCAAGGCTTCTTTTGTCCTTGATCTCTAGATTTGATTCTTTGTATCTTAAGACAGCACAACTTCAAATATTGTTTCAGTGTCTTTCAGGGATCTTTCTTAGCCTTTCCCTTTTGCGCAGGATGAAGGACGGCCTCCTGACCTGCCTTGCGCCTTGCAGGATGCCCCGCAGGTTTTCTCCCCGAAGGCTGTCCTGGGTGAGATGGTTGTTTTGCTGACTTCTCGTTTCCATGTCCACCGAATCCCCGATTGCTTCCCCTTATCCTCCAGACCTTCGCAATAGCTGCCTGGATGCCTCCTCAGCTGTCTTCCCTGGGCTCAGCCTAGGCAGATCCTCTATATTTGACTTTCCTCTCGTTGGGCAGCCTCTGAAAGGTTGGTTGTCCCTTTCGTCTGGGAACTTGAGTTCTTCTGGTGTGTTGACTTGTTTTTCTATGACTTTTTATGTGGTTGAACCTTTAAATTTTTTTGAGATCATAACATAATTACATTATTTCTCCTTCCCTTTATTCCCTCCAAAACCTCCCATATACACCATTTTGCTCTCTTTCAAATGTATGGCCTCTTGTTTCACACACACACACACACACACACACACACACACACGAATTCCTAAATGCATAAACACAACCTGTTCAGTTTGTAGGCTGCGTGTATGTATGTTTACAGATTTGACCGTTTGGTGTTGGATAAACAATTGCTGTACTCTTTCCTGGGGAAGATTTTGTGCCTGCTTGTTGCAGTCTCTAGTTGTCTGTAGTCTTTGTGTAGGGTAATGGGTCTTGGAGGAGAACATACAACCATCACTTTACCTAAAAAAAAAAAAAAAAAAAAAAAAAAAGAAAGAAAGAAAGAAAAAGAAAAAAGAAAAGAAAAAAGAAAAAGAAAAGAAAAGAAAAGAAAGAAAGAAAGAAAGAAAGAAAAAAGTATAATCGCTAATTACATTCTAAATATTTGTCCAGACACCCAACTCTCATGAAGGAAGCTTCTCTTTACAACAGATAGGACCATCACAGAAACTCACAACCAATCAAAATGCACAGCTTCGGAGCCTGGTCCCAATGGCTACAACTACAACTTCTGCACCTGAGTCTCAGGGATCGTTAAGTAAGAGGGATCAGAAAGCTTGTAAGAGCCAGAGGACCAGGGAGTTTTCTGTGAGTTTGCTGAGTTCTGTGAGCTCCTGCGTATTTCAGATGCTGCAACCAGAGTCTCACCATCATGACCCCCCCCCCC
>JADRCD010098878.1:0-15581 GCA_019843815.1 Montemys delectorum | reverse complement strand
TTCACTCTCTTCTATACCTATTATCCTTAGGTTTGGTCTTCTCATTGCATCCTGGATTTCCTGGATGTTTTGGGTTAGGAGCTTTTTGGCTTTTTGCATTTTCTTTGACTGTTGTGTCAATGTTTTCTATGGTGTCTTCTGCCCCTGAGATTCTCTCTTCTTTCTCTTACATTCTGTTGGTGATGTTTGCATCTATGACTCCTGATTTCTTTCCTAGGTTTTGTATCTCCAGGGTTGTCTCTCTTTCTGATTTCTTTATTGTTTCTATTTCCATTTTACGATTCTGGATGGTTTTGCTCATTTCCTTCACCTGTTTTATTGTGTTTTCCTGTAATTCTTTAAGGGATTTTTGTGTTTTCCTCTTTAAGAGCTTCTAGCTCTTTATCTGTGTTCTCCTGTATTTCTTTGAGGGTGCTATTTATGTCTTTCTTAAGGTCCTGTATCATCATCATAAGTGATTTTTGATCTGCGCCTTGCATTTCTGGTGTGATGGTGTGTCCAGGACTTGCTATGGTGGGAGAATTGGGTTCTGATGATGCCAAGTAACCATGGCTTGTGTTGTTTATTTTCTTATGCTTGCCCCCCCCCCCAACATCTGGTTATCTCTAGTGCTACCTGCCCTTGCTAATTCTGACTGGAGTCAGTCCTTCCTGTGATCCTGGTTGTATCAGAACTCCTCAGAGTCAGCCTGTCTCTGTGACCCTGTGATTCTGGGATCCTGTGACCCTGGGCTTGTTAGAGCACCTGGGAGTGCAGCAGCTTCCTCTGGGTGTTATGGACTGGCTGTGGAGCCTGGGCCCAAGGTCTGTTCAGGACACCAGCCCAGAAAGACCGGAAGGAACCTGAGCCACTCTGCTGGTGGAGTTCCTATGTGCCTGGTCCCAATGGACCCAGTTACTCTTGGTGTTGGGACAGATGTTGGGTCCTCCTTACCTCTGATCCTGAGAGTATCCGAGTGCCTGGGTGTGGAGCTTCTTCTGGGTGTTGTCCCATGATCTCTTTTTATCAATGTTTCTTGTTGGTATATAGAAAGACTTTATTTTTGTAAGTTGATTCTATATCCTCCCATGTTGCTGAAATTATTTAGTGTTTTTAGAAGTTTTCTGATAGAATTTTTGGGATCTCTTCTGTGTAATATCATTTCTTTGACAAATAAGGATAGTTTGACTTCTTTTCCCATTTGTACTCTTTAATTTCCTTCTCTTGCCTTATTATTCTACCTTTGATCAGTATATTGAAAAGGAGTGTGGATAGCCCTATCTTCTTCCTGATTTCAATAGGATTATTTCAAGTTTTTCTCCATTTAGGATTATGTTTGTTGTGAATTTCTCATATACAGTTTTTAATGTGCTGAGGTATATTTCCTCTAATCCTATTCTTTATAGGACATTTATCATGAAGGCACTTTTTCCCCAAATGCTTTTTCTGCATCTATTGAGATGATTATGTGGTTTTGTCTTTAAGTCAGTTTATGTGCTTATATATTACATTTGTTGATTCGTGTATGTTGATCCATCCCTGCATCTCTGGGATAAAGCCAACTTAGTCATGGTGTATAATTGTTTTGCTTTTTGTTGGCAAGTATTTTATTGAGCATTTTTTAATCTGTTTTCATCAGAGATATTGACTTGTTTTGTTTTCTTCTTCGTTGTATCGTTATCTAGTTTTGGTATTGGAATGTTATTGGCTTCATAGAAGGACTTAGGGGTGCCATCTTCTCTTTCTTCCTTCTTTCATTTTTTAGAATAGTTTAAGAAAGATTATCTGTAGATCATCTTTGAAAGTCTGGTGGATTTCTGTTGTAAATGCATCTGGCCCTGGACTTTTCATTTTCTCAAACAACTATATCTTGGACTCATTGGTTTCCTTTGTTTCTTTTTCCTCCTTTAATTGAAGCTAGGTTTTTTTCCCGCTCATTTAATAGAAATAGATCCTGATTATGGTTTCCTTTCCCTCTACTTCTCTCAGTTCTTCCCTACCTCTCCTCCTATCTGATCTTATCCATTTCTCTCTCTCATTAGAAAACAGAAAGACTTCTAAGGGATAATAATCAAATATAAGATAAAACAGAAACTAATACATTGGAATTAGATAACACAAGCCAACAGAAGGAAAAGGGCCAAGATAAGGCACAAAAATCAGAGACCCACTCATTTACCCACTCAGTAATCCCATGAAAACACTAAATTAGAAACCATACTATATACACAGAAGACTTGGTGCACCCTCGTGTAGATACTGTCCATAGTGCTTCAATCCCTTTAAGTGCATATGAGCTGTGCTCTGTTGATTTAAAGGGCTTTGTTTTCATAGTATCCTCTGTCCCCCTCTGTCTCTTACAATCTTTATATCTCTTATTTCTTAGGGTTCTACTCTGATTATTTCTTAGCATAAACTGGCTTTCAATTTATTGTATCCTTGTTCATCAAAAGATTTGTGTTATATTATCCAGTCATTTATTTGTGCTCATTTTGATTAGTGGCTGTTGTTTAGAGTCAAGGTATCTCTGGGTAGCTCTGACTATCCTGAAACTAGCTATGTAGGACAGACTATCCTTGAATTTACAGGAATTGGCCTGCCTCTGCCTCCTAAATTCTGGGATTAAAGATGTGCACAAACACGCCCAGTTCCTTCCAATGTAGTAATACATATGTGCTTAAAGCTATAAATTTCTCTTATAGAATTGTTTCTGGTATGTCTCAGAGGTTTTGCTATGTTTTAATTTTGTTTCAGGAATTTTTTCTGTATTTCTTGATTTCTTCTTTGATCCTTCATCATTCTGTAATGAGTTACTTAACCTCTATGAATGTTTCTATATTTCCAAGAAATTTGTTTGATGTGGATTTTAAGTTTTAATTTCAAGTTTAGTGCATTATGCTCAGATAGAATAGAGTAGAGTAGCTTCAATTTTTCTGAATTTGTAAAGATTTGTCTGTTGCACAAAGATGTGGTCTATTTTAAATAATCTTCTGTGCGCTGCTGAGTAGAATGTGTATTCTTTAGTGTTTTGAGTAGACTCTTCTGTAGATATTTGTCATGTCCATTTGTCTTAGTTAGGGTTTTATTGCTGTGAAGACATACCATGAGTAAGGCAGCTCTCATAAAGGACATTTAATTGGAGCTGGCTTACAGGTTCTGAGGTTCAGTCCATTATCATCATGGCTTCAAGCATAGCAATATCCAGGCAGGCATGGTGCTGGAGGAGCTGAAAGTTATACATCTTGTTCTGAAGGCAAACAGGAGAAGAATGTCAAAGCCTACCCCCACCATGACACACTTTCTCCAACAAGGCTACATCTACTCCAAAAAGGCCACACCTCCTAATAGTATCACTCCCTTGGGCCAAGCATTCAAACACATGAGTTTATGGGGGCCAAACCTATTCAAACCATTCCATTCCACTACCTGGCCCCCATAGACTTGCTCAAACACATGAGTCTATGGGAGCCATACCTAACCATAGCATAATGTATTTAGTCCACCCATCATCTAAAATATCCATAGTCTATCAGTCTTGACAATGTTTAAAAGTTCAAAGTCTCTTCTGAGATTAATTTAATAGCTTAACTGTAATCCCCTATAAAGTCAAAATCAAAAAGCAGAGCACATACCTCTATCATCACAGACTATATATTACCATTCCAAAACATACTGAGGAAATCCTGGACCAAAGCAAGACTAAAAGCCATCTGGGCAAACTCCAAACTCTACATCTGCATGTCTGATGTCCAACTTTCTGCTTTGTAGACTGCAACGTCTTTCTTGTGGGCTGGTTGGTTCCACTTTCTCTCTGGTATCTTTTTTTTTTTTTTTTTTTTTTTTTCCGAGACAGGGTTTCTCTGTATAGCCCTGGCTGTCCTGGAGCTCACTTTATAGACCAGGCTGGCCTCAAACTCAGAAATCCGCCTGCCTCTGCCTCCCAAGTGCTGGGATTAAAGGCATGTGACACCACCGCCCAATGCACCCGTTTCTAAGCGGCCTAGATATTTTTCATACAAATTGCATTGTTCACTGGGACCTGAAGCTAGAGAACATTCTAGTAACAAGTAATGGGATGGTCAAGCTGGATGACTTTGGCCTAGCCCTATACCAAGCAGGTCACACCTCCTAATAATATCACTCCTGTGGGCCAAGCATTCAAACACATGAGTCTGAAGACCAAACCTATTCAAACCACTACACCATTTAACATATGATGTCAATTAATTTATGATGATATATATATCATTCTGCCTGCATGTATGCCTGCAGGCCAGAACAGGGTACCAGATCTCATTATAGATGCTAATATCTAATGTTATTACTAAAGGTGTGTATTGATTGTAGTTATTGTATTGTCTGATTTTGGTGTTGTTTATAATTTAATTCATAGAGCCTGTGGTCTACTGGGTTTGTTGTTGTTGTTGCTACCTGTGTGTGCTTGCAGTTCAGTAGTGAACTCAGCTGTTTAGAAACAACTTAGTGTTTTGATTCTTGAGCCCTTCCCTTCTCAGTCCTCCTGCTATAAAGTTAGGACATTAATTATCAAATTTTTTGTGACTATAGCAGGATAGAAGAGAAAATCACATCAAATAAAGCATTGCTCCTCTGATCAAGGAGGAAGGAGTTTGTCATTCCATCTTAGTTTCCTGCTGTTTTCTCATTGTTTCTACTGCCAACTGTTTGATTCAGGCTAGCCTTAAAAGGAACAGCAAAACAAAACAGACTCGAAAAATAAGATTTTTGAATGCTCTCTTAGTTTCTGAAAGTCTTTTGTCACTCCTCCAGCCAAAACTAGACTGGTATTTCTCTTGGAATTTTCCTTCTCCCTGCAAGTGAATAGTTTTGGGTTATATTTTGCATTGTGTTCTTACCGGGAAATATCAGCACAAGAAATGCTCATATCAGTACTGGATCAATATACTTTAGGCTCTAGACTTCATCCATCTGCCTACTACTGTTTACCTTTTAGAATTAGCCGTATGATGAATAATATATTCCCTTATATTGATGATAGGAATGTAGCCTGAGATACTTGCCTCTTGGTTAGGAGTAGGAGTCCATGGTCACTTCTCCCTCTCGGTGCTAAGACCCTACCCTGTTCGGCTTGAACCTGTGGATACTTCCTCAGTTTCTGTAAGTCCATATGTACATCAGTCCTGCTGTGTCTGGAAGCCACTGTTTTCTTGGAGGCATTTAGCACCTCCTGCTCTTACAGTATTTCTGCATATCTTCCTGGGCCAGTAGGGATAGAGACATCTCATATAGCATTGAATATTGCAAAGTCTCTCAATGTCTGCACATTGTCCAGTTTTGGGTTTCTATGTTAGTCCCCATAAACTGTAACAAGCAGTTTCTCTGATGATGGCTGAGCATGGACTGATCTATAGATATAGCAGTGTATCATTAAGAGTCTTTTTGTTGTCTCATTTCTCTAGCAGAATATTAGTAATAGGTTTCCCCTAGGCCATGACGTGTCTAATATCAGGTTTTGGGCCACTTTAGCAATATCAAATATTGGTTCCATCTCATGGAGTGGGTCTCGAAGCCAATTTTTTTTTTTTTTTTTTTTTTTTAGCAAGTGGTTAGTTGTTCCCATAGTTTAGTGTTATTGTTGTAGTATTGTCTCTGGCAGGCACTGTTGTAGGTCACAGGGTTTATTGCTGGGTAATATTGATTACCTTTCTCCTCCAGTAGTAAGTAACCTCCCAATACCATGAACACTAGTCAGTATGTGTGAAGCTTCTAGTTAGGTTAGAGCTTGACTTCTCTGTGTTCTAGTACATATGTAAGTGCTATCTTCACCAATAGGGCCTTACTATCAGGTTGTGGAAAGCAACCCAGTAGCCTTGGCAGTGGCCTGGGATGTTTGGGAATCCCTCTGGTAAACAACTCAATATGATTTAACCCATTACTGGCACTGGAGATTTTTCATGACAGCATGTCTAATTGGGACATCAGCTCCTCTACTATTTGGTGACTATATTTAGATTCCTTTCTCATGTATGTGTAGGAAGCTTCTATAGTAGTAGGCTTCCTTATATGGTTTTTCAAAAATTCCTTTAGTATTGCCCCTCACCATATTCCCTCTTTTACCCTTCTCTCCCATGCTCCTCCCTATTTAATCCCCTTAATTTAGTTTTCCTTTTTTCTCTCCATAACAGTATATGTTGCAGGATTTTCCCTGTTCAATCACATTAGGGCAGTGGGAGGCTTGTGATTGGACAGGAGAAGGGAGGCAGAGCGAGGAGTTGAGGAGATAGGGAGAGAGGTCTGAGGAGGAGAGAGAGAAGCAGAATGGAGGCTGACATAGTGTTATCAAAAGGTTAGAATAATTGGGTTAAAGCTTTATCATTATCATCTGGCCCTGAAATTATTGTATTGGCATCTTATAAACTGTGTTATTATTGACACATAAATTTGATTGGCTAATTAAGCATTTTTAAGAGTCATGATTCTACCTGGTAATTAGATATTGAGATGGCTAACCAGGGGTGCGTGGGGCGTTTTGTGAAAGTAAGAGGAACTGGGGGGGGGGCATCGGAGAGATGGCCCAGTGAGAGCCATGTGTCCTCGCGGGGCTGGCGAGTTGGCGGGCCAAGAGACTGAGCAAGTGAGGTCACCTGGAGCAGACTCTAGAAAGTTATTGGTGGCAGCAGGAGCAAGGGAGCATGGCCTGGCCCCACTGAGAGTTGGCAGGTTCAATTTTTAATATTTCCTGCAACAAGTATATTTTATTTTCCTTTTCTTGTGAGGTTCGTTCCTTCCTCATGATCCTTACTATGAACCTAACCTCTGTAGTTATTCACATTGTGGCTCATGTATTGAAAGCTTAGAAGCTAACATCCACATATAAGATAAAACACAATGGGGATATAGCCTGAGATACTTGCTTCTTGGTTAGGGGTGGGAATCCATGTCTGCATTACCTCCAATTTCTGACTATTATGACTAGAGCAACAATGAACATGGATAAACAAGTGTAGTATCTTTTGTAGTAAGATACAGTTTTGGGGATATGTCCCAGAGTATTAGAACTGGATGTTGAGGTCTAAACTTCCTAAGGAACTGCCACACTGATATCTAAAATATTTGTACAGTTTGCAGTCCCACCAGCAATAAGGGAATGTTCCCCTTATTTCATAGCCTCTCCAGCATGAGTTGTCACTTGTGTTATTGATCTTAGCCATTCTGACAGGAGTAAGATGGGGTCTGAAAGTAGTTTGATTTGCATTTCCATGATGGGTAAAGATGATTTCTTTCCTTTTAACATCTTATCATATTCCATTTTTGATGGTGCCTCAAGTTACCCATTTTCTATAGATATACTTTTGAGTTTCCAGTTTGAGAAAATTATGAATAAAATTGTTATCAACAGTTTATATATTTTAGAAGATATACACACTCATTTCTCTTGGGTAGGATTGCAATACCATATGGTAAATGTATATTTGATTTTGTAAGAGACTGCTATACTATATTCCAAACTGTACCAATCCACAGTCCTACTACTAGTGTGATAGAATTTCAGTTATTCCATATCCTTGCCATTGTTTAATATTAATTGTCTTTAATTTTAGCCTTTCTGGTAAATTTGTAATTATGTCACATCATAGTTTTGTATGTTTAAGTGATTTTGGTTTTAATGTTCATGACTTTTGAAATAAGAATTTCATTTTATGGTGTTTTCTAAGGGTATAATCTACAATCTAGCCAAAAATCAAATGGACATTGTATCTGTTCATTGTATAGCTTATAATAGCCAAATTTGAAAAAAACCCTAAATGTCAGATTATAAGTGATTATGAGTATGATATATTCACAAAAATATGGAACCATTCAGATATCAATAGATTAGTAGAATCAACATCAGGGTAGAAAGTTACACATATAGTACCAGCTGTAGAAATGGAAATGTATTAAAACAGACTGGATATACTTAGTGGGGCATGGTAGTACCTACTTAGAATTCCAGCAATCTAGAGGCTTAGGAAGGAGGGCCATGAGTCTGAAGCCAGCTTAGGCTACATAGTAAATTCCAAACTACGATGGGCAATGGAATGAAATTCTATGCCAGTAATATAAATCAAGAGAAGGGGAAGGGACACAGTTCTTTTTAATGACTATGCTTTGGACTTCTAAACAAGATGGCTGCATCAGAGTGAGCCAGTCAAGGAGAGAGCCAAAGTAAGAAGAAAAAAAATCCATAGCCTTTATCTCAAAGAGAGAAATAGAGAAGAGCTTCAGAAATCCAGACTGAAGGAAAGGCTATCCAGAGAATGCCCCACCTAGGGATCTATTCCATCTACAGTCACCAAACCCAGACACTATTGCTGATGCCAAGAAGTGCTTGCTGACAGGAGCCTGGTGTAGCAGTCTCCTGAGAGGCTCTGGCAGAGCCTGACCAATACACATGTGGATGCTTTCGGCCAACCATTGGATTACGCATGGGACCCCAATGGAGGAGTTAGAGGAAAGACTGAAGGAGCTGAAGGGTTTGCAACCCCATAGGAAGAACAACAGTATCAATCAACCAGACCCCCCCCAAAACTCCCAGGGACTAAACCACCAACCAAAGAGTACACATGGAGGGACCCATCGCTCCAGCTGCATATGTAGCAAAGGATTACCTTATCTGGCATCAATGGGAGGAGAGGCCCTTGGTTCTGTAGAGGCTTGATGACCCAGTGTAGGGGAATGCTTGGGCAGTGAGGTGGGAGTGGGTGGGTAGGTGGATGGGGGGGCAACCTCATAGAAGCAGGGGGAGGGGAATGGGATAGGGGATGGTGGAAGGAAAACCAGGAAGAGGGAAAACATTTGAAATGTAAGCAAATAAAATAACCAATATAAAAAAAGAAATCCATGAAGGAAGTGCAATATTACCTAAAACCAAACAGATAAAAAAGCAGAGGAAAAGACTAAAGGAGTTGAAGAGATTTGCAACCTCATGGGAAGAAAAACAATATCAACCATTCAGACCTCCCAGAGCTCCCAGGGACTAAGCTATCAACCAAGGAGTACACATGGCTCCAGCTGCATATATAGCAGAGGATGGCCTTGTCATGCGCCAATGGAAGGAGAAGCCCTTGGTCCTATGAAGCCTCGATAGATGCCACAGTGTAGGGGAATTGAGGGTGAGGAGGTGGGAGTAGGTGGGTAGGTGGAAGAACACCCTCATAGAAGCAGGAGGAGGGAAGATGTGATAGGGTGTTTCCAGGAGGGAGGGAAAAATGAGAAAGGGGATAACATTTGAAATATAAATAAAGAAAATATCCAATAAAAAACCCAGGTCAACCTTTGAGGAAGGATTTCTTAATATAACTTTCTGTATCAAAATTATTTAGTTGTAAAATTTCAGTTGTATGGTTAGAAGTATAAGAAATAAATTATATATGGAATATTTAAAAAAAAAAGTACTTCAATGACAAAATTGTCTTAGCCTTTCAGGAACGGTAGTACATACCTTTAATCCCAGCACAGAAGCAGGGACAGAGACAAGCCTATAAGATACCCTGGAAGATACAAAGAAATGGATCCTATGCAGGAGACAAAATACAGTGCATGCCTTGGCACTGACAGAGCCTTGCAGATGTAGGAAAAGAGACCAGAGCCCTGCAGAAGCTGAATGGGTGAGAGACAGGCAGGAAAGACACCAAGGCTAACAAGAGCCACTCCAAAGTTGTCTCCAGCAACCATTAGCAACCTCTGGGAAAAGGAAGACAAAGTATGAAAACTGCTGTGCATCAGAATTGGAGCAAAAGACACCAAGCTGAGCAGCCTCTGCAGAGAGCAATGGAAATGTGCTGAGAGTAGAAAGCTGAGAGTTTCTCAACTTGATAGCTATCACCTTGGCAGATGGAGCAGGAGGAGTTGTGTTTTTCACAGGAAGTTGACCACCTGATAGATGTAAGGGAAACACAGAGGACAGGTTTTCTCCAAACCAGAAGGAAGCTTTGACTAAGAGTTTAATACCTTCTATGTCATTTTATTGCTTCTGTTTTTATACACTTTATTTTTTAATCTTTTATTTCTAATATATATGTATATATGTATATGTATGTGTCTATCTATATATACACACACATACGTATATACATACATACATACATACATACATACATACACACACCCTTTTAGACCCTTAACATGTATACTAGGGTAAGTTGTATGTTGTGAGTAACTTGTATACTTGTTCTACTGTTTTTTTTTCTACCTCTAATCCACATAATCTTCTCCTTGCAACTCTTATACTCTACCTCAGTAGTTCCCTACTATGCTATTTAAATACACTACCTGTCCCACCACTGGGGCCCAAGTATTCTTATTTCTAAACCTTATTAGGAAAGTAAGTCGGGAGGACAGTAGGTTTTCCTGCAGCTAAGTGAATATACTGCCAAACTGGCCTGATTTTTACTGCAGTGGATTTTCATGAACCCAAGCAGGTTCTCCAACCCACCAGGAAGACTGATATAAAATAGAATAAATAAGGGCCAAGAAGATGGCATCAAGTAAAATACTTGCTGCATAAGAATGGGAATCATAGTTCCAGTCCCTGGCATCCACATAATAAAGCTAAGAATGGCTGCATGTTCTTAAAACTGCAGCACTGGGTGGGGAGAGGAGCAAGACAGACACATCCTGGGAACTCATTGGCCATTCAGCCTACCCCAAACTGCCAGCTACTGATTTAGTGGAAGATACTGTCTCAAGGCAATAAGACAGTGATAAAGAAAGATACTAGATATACTCCTATGGATTTCACATTTGTGTACATGAGTGTGCACACCTGCACAATCACAAGCATGTACCACACACAGAGACAAGTAAAAACAGTGCAAAAGAAAAGACCACAAACTGGAGAGTATACACACTCCAACAGATATGTAAGATACAATAAGAAAACTCCAGAAACATGAGACAGTACTTTACTACAACATCTCCACAAGTATCCTCAAAAACACGGGAAAAAAAGATAAGCTAGCTGA
Organism: Montemys delectorum; assembly: GCA_019843815.1. Taxonomy (NCBI): domain Eukaryota; kingdom Metazoa; phylum Chordata; class Mammalia; order Rodentia; family Muridae; genus Montemys; species Montemys delectorum. The sequence goes on along the minus strand of JADRCD010098878.1, from coordinate 4,617 downwards.
AATCCCAGAAAAGGTTTTGACAGCCCTACATTTTGGAAGGATCAGCAACCAAACACAGGACTTGAATAAAAATATTTAATTGAAGATACAGACAAAAAAATTTACAAAACCAAGAACCAAAGTGGATGAAAGAGTCAGCAACTGAGATGAAGAATTTAAATCATGGGGAAAAAAAAATCACCAAGGAAATCAAGATGCAGAAAAAGAACCAAACAGAAATTTTGGAAATAGAAAGAAGCAATCAATCACTTATATTAAAAACAACATATAAAGTAACAACAGATAAGACAAAGAAGATAAATGAATCTTAGGGATGAAAGACAAGGTCAGAACAATGATATATACACACTTATATAAAGAAAAAAAATCAACAAATCTAACCAAAACTTCCAGTAAGACTGGAATATACTCAAGAACCCAAAGAAGAATCTGTTGCAAAGAAGAGGAGGCTGAGACAAAATCAAATGGCTTACACAACATATTCTATTAAATTATAGCAAAGAATTTCATAAACATACAGAAGGAAATATACACCCAAATACAAGAAGTGTGCAGAACCCCAAATATTTATAAATAAAGGAGAACCTCTGTATGGCATAGTCAAGAAATCTCCCTCGGACTAAATAAAGTTGCTGAGGCCATGCAGGGGTATCCCTGCATGGAGGCCCAGAGAGGCCATTGCATAAAGCTGTGAAGCTGAAGCCTAGATTGCCTTGGAGACAAGATGTTAGAGATGCCAGAGCTGTGGGATACTTTCTGAGAAAAGATGCTGATAGGAAGTGGAACCAGCCAAAGAGAAAAGAAGTGTGTTGCAGTTGATAAAGATATAAGGTGTTGGAGATCTGAAAAGCTTTTTGGCATCAGGCATGAAGATACAGTATCTGGAGTTTGCCCAACTAGTTTTTGATCTTGCTTTGCTCCATTATTTCCTTACTGTGCTCCCTTCCCTACGTTTTGGATGGTAATCTATATCCTGTGCCATGGTATGTTGGACGTGTGTAATCTACTTTTTGGTTGTAGGAGATTACACTTAAGAGATTGCGTGTGGGTACTAGTTAGTAATTGTTGTTCGTCCTAAGGGGCTGCAAACCCTTCAGCTCCATAGAACCTTTCTCTAACTCCTTCATTGGGGACAGTGTACTCAGTTCAATGAATGGCTGTGAGCCTCTACATCTGTATTAGTCAGGTATTGTCAGAGCCTCTTAGGAGATAGCTATATGCTTGTCCTTCCTTCCGTCTCTGCTCCATAGTTGATCTCTGCCGCTCCTTCTGTGGGTGTTTGATTCCCCTTCTTAAGAAGGAATGAAATGTCCACCTTTTGGTCTTCCTTCTTAAGTTTCTTGTGATTTGTGGGTTGTTTTTCCTGTATTCCAAACTTCTGGGCTAATAACCACTTATCAGAGAATGCATACCATGTGTGTTCTTTTGTGATTGGATTACCTCACTCAGGATGATACTCTCCAGATCCATCCATTTCCCTAAGAATTTCATAAATTCATTGTTTTTAATACCTGAGTAGTACTCCATTGTGTAGATGTACCATAGTTTCTGTATCCATTCCTCTGTTGAGGGACATCTGGGTTGTTTCCAGTTTCTGGCTATTATAAATAAGGCTGCTATGAACATGGTGGAGCATGTGTCCTTATTACATGTTGGAGCATCTTGTGGGTATATGCCCAGGACTGGTATAGCTGGGTCCTCTGGTAGAACTATGTCCAATTTCCGGAGGAACCACCAAACTGATTTCCAGAGTGGTTGTACCAGTTTGCAATCCCACCAGCAGTGAAGTAGTGTTCCTCTTTCTCCACAACCTCTCCAGCATCTGCTGTTACCTGAGTCTTTTATCCTAGCCAATCTGACTGGTGTGAGGTGGAATCTCAGAGTTGTTTTGATTTGCATTTCCCTGATGACTAAGGATGTTGAACATTTCTTTAGGTGCTTCTCAGCTATTTGGTGTTCATCAGTAGAGAATTCTTTGTTTAAGCTCTATACCCTCAGAGCTCCCAGGGACCCAACCACCAATCAAGGACTATACAGGGTGGGACTGAATGTTCTGGCAGCATGTATATAGTAGAGGATCACAAATTCGATCATCTATAGGAGGAAAGGACCTCGACCTTGTGAAGATTTTGTGCCCCAGTATAGGGGAATGTCAGGGCCAATAAGTGGGAGAGGGTGGGACGGCAGGCATGGGGAGGGGGGAGGCAAAAGGGGTTTGTTCTTGTTGTTTTTGTTTGTTTGTTTCTTTTTTGGAGGGGGACCTGGGAAAGGAGAAATTTACATGTAAATAAAGAAAATATCTAAAAAAAAAAAAGGTATAAACTTGAAGGAAATATATCATGGAAGGCATCATTTGAGAGTATAAATACCTGCACTATTTGAACTAAAAAAAAAAATCAGACAATAGCCAAGTGGTGGTAGCACTGGTCTTTAGTCCCAACACTTGGGAGGGAAAGGCAGGCAGATCTTTGAGTTCCAGGTCAGCCTGGATTACCAAGCTAGTTCCAGGACATCCAGGGCCACACATAGAAACCATGTTTCCAAACACAACATGAAACAAAAATCAGAGATCTGTCAATATGGCTCAGTGTGTAAAGACACTTGCTGTCAATTTAGTAAATCAGTTGAATCACTGCAACTCATGTGATGAAGGAGAGAACTGACTACAAGTTTTCTTCTGACTTCACATGTCTGCATATACACACACTAAATATATTATTGAAAAAAATCAGTTATCTTGAAAAGAAGGATGTACCCTGAGACTCTAGAAAAAGAAGCCAAACCCACATGCCTCAGATATCAAGAAATAATAAAGCCGGGCAGTGGTGGTGCATGCCTTTAATCCCGGCACTTGGGAGGCAGAGGCAGGTGGATTTCTGAGTTCGAGGCCAGCCTGGCCTACAGAGTGAGTTCCAGGACAGCCAGGGTTACACAGAGAAACCCTGTCTCAAAAAACCAAACCAAAAAAAAAAAGAAATAATAAAAATGAAGGTAGATATTAATAAAAAATAAAATAGATACTAAAAGAACAATACAGGGGCTGGAGAGATGGCTCAGTGAATAGCAACACTTGGTGGTTTTGGTTTTTTTTGTTTGTTTGTTTGGGTTATTTATTTATTTATTTATTTATATTGTCAAATACCTGGGTTCAGTTCCCAATACTCAAATGGCAAGTAAGAACTCTCTATTACTCCAGTTTCACAGGATCCAACACCTCCTGGCCTTCATTGGCAGTATATATGACATATATACAAGTAAAACACCCAAACATATAAAATAAAAGCAGTATACCTTTTAAAAATATACAGAATTATCGGACAAAAATTTGGTTCTTTGAAAAGATTGACAAGGGCTGGCCAAATGACTTAGTTGGTAATACTGCTTGCTGTGAAAGTCTGATGACCTGCATATGATCCCCAGAACCCACAGTGGAACAAGAGTTGTTCTCTCAAAGGTTGTCCTCCACATGCATGCTGTGTTGTGTTCATGCACATGTGTATGTAAAAAAAATAAAAATTTAAAGAAAAGTCTATGTTTAAAAAATTAAAAAGGAGCCCATAGTTAAGAGACTTTAGATATTTAGAGAGGCTTTGAGTATTTTGGAGAGGGCTTGAATGTTGAAAGAGACCGTGGAAGTTTTAAAAGACTTTTAAAGTTAAGTATGTTTTATATTGTGGTATAAATATTAATATGAGATCTTGGGGATGAACAAGAAAGAAAAGGTTATGGTTTAACAATGATACATTTATGTGTCAAGTTGACAAAGGGTTAATTGTCATGATTAGTTTTATGTCAAATTGGCACAAGCTGGAGTCATTCAGTTAAGAAAATGTCCCCACCATCTTGGCCTGTGGGTAAGCCTATGGTACTTTCTTTGATTGATGAGTGATTTGAGAGGTTCCAGATTACTGTGGGCAGTTCCATTCCCCTTGGCTGGTGGTCCTGGGTTCTATAAGAAAGCAGACTGAGTGATGCAAGAGAAGCAAGCCAGTAAGCTGCACTCCTCTGTGGCCTCTGCATCAGCTGCTGCCTTCAGGTTCCTCCTGCCTTCAGTTCCTGCTCTGATCTCCATCAGTGATGGAGTGTGACCTGAGAGTTGTAAGATGAACTAAACCCTCTGCTCCCCATGTTGTTTTGGTCATAACGTTTTATTTTAGCAATAGAAACTGTACAGCTCCCAAACCATGGGTTGAAATTAGGCCTGTGGGTGCACAGATGGCATCCAACAGAGAGAAGGATGGGAGAGGAAAGAGCCAGTCAAAGATGAGTCTTGATGAAAGAAGGTTCTAAGGCCACAGATCTAGAGCTAGGTCTTTGGGTGTGGAGGTGGTTACACCAGGTGGAAGAGAATTTGAGTTTTGGGGAAAGGGGTGATGGGAAAGGGAGGAAGAGACTTATCCAGGCAAAGTCTCTCAGAAGCAAAGAGAATTCATGGCCATGAATTCATGGTCTAGAATTAGGCTTGTGATTTGCAGATGAGAGGAAAGGGAGGAAGAAATGGGAAAGAGAACAAATAAGTGACACGTAAGGGGATTTACATATGAAGACTGTTGAAGGCTGCAGTGTGGAACTAGGTTTGGAGGTTTGGAGGTGCAGTGGATTGGGAGAAAGGCATGG